>JBBBDQ010032676.1:162500-197500 GCA_037127315.1 Ascarosepion bandense | reverse complement strand
TAGTCATCCTTCTCTTACCAACTTCCTGACACCCCCTATAACCTGTCACCCTTTCTCATAACTTCCCTCCTATGTAACCCCCTGCAAAACAGAGGCAGTGAAATGCCTTGCTTGGAGTGAAACGATTATAAAAAAAAATTCTTTTAGTATTTTATCTTTTCTTTTCTTGCTTTTGGATAAGAAATATTAAGTTTATATTATAAATAATAACATTTTCATGGAAAAAATAGTGAGTTCACAAAATATAATGACATAAAATAATCTAAGGGAGGTAATGCAGTATTTGGCATGTGAAACGCACAAAAATATACTTGTAAAAAAAGAATATATATAACCCAGAAACTTGATCCTGTACTGAACCCCAAATCTAATCAGTTCATACCTGTCATTAGGCTAATCAAACCTGAAAGTTTCATCTGAATCCATCGCACAGGTCTTGAGTTATCTTGACAATGAACTGACAAAGAAAGTAAGAAACAGACAAACGCAAATGAATATAAATAATTATGGAACCCTTACAATGTTCACACACGTTCTATTAAACGATTGTACATTATTTAATTTTATTTATGACATATTACTACTGAGCTCCTTTTTTATATTGAGAGCTCACTCATATTCACGACTATATCTTTTAAAGTTCACTCAAGAAAAGCTGAAGAAGGGACTACAAATAAACTGTAAAAAACCGAATGCAGGGTCATCAGCAGGAAGAGCAGCCCAAATACTGGTGGGTGATGTTAAAATCAAGCAGGTACAAAAATTTAAATATCTAGGACGTGTTCTAGCTGAAGACGGAAATTGCGACACAGAGATCCGAAGGTGAATTGGCATGGCGAATGATGCGTTCCAGAAGCCGAGTAAAGTATTTAGACACAGGAAACTTTCACTAGAAACAAAGAAGAGAGTACTGGATTGTTATGTGATGTCAGTTCTTCAATATGGCAATGAATGTTGGACAATATCAACGAAGATAAAGGGAAAACTTGAAGCAGCTGAAATGTGGTTCTACAGAAGGATGCTGCGGATATCGTGGTCCGAGCATGTGAACAATGACGAGGTTTTGGAAGTGATGGAAACGAAAAGGAAATTAATATTGACCATCAGGAAGAGACATCTGAAGTTCCTGGGACATGCAATGAGGAAGGAGGGCTTGGGGAACCTGATAATGATAGGCCAGATAGAGGGAAAACGAGACAGAGGAATGCAGCGGATAACATGTTTAAAGGGCCTGAGCAGGTGGATGACAGAACGGGGGCTGCGAGACGTTACAGGAGAAAGCGTGCTAGGAGCCACCAGTGAGAGGGAGACGTGGAAGGCCATGGTCATCTACGTCCTGAAAGGACAAGGCACATAGAAGAAGAACAAGGCTGTGAATTCAAGCTAAAGAGCTATAGTTAAAATGTTTGATGGATAAGGTGTGTGAATGAAAGAGGTGATAGGAAAGTAATATTACGAGAATAAGGCAGATGAAAAAACGAATGTCCCTTCACTTGAATTGGTGAAGACATTAATATTCAAAGGATCACCCACTCGAAGGACTATTCCACAAAATAGTAATTTTCGGAAAAAGCTAAATGGGTCTTTCCCTTTACAAATACAATACAGAGGAAATGTCAATGTCGTTAAGCATCTTTTAATACTTAAGTTCATCAAAAACAAATGTACATAGGTCCAAAACCAGGCAGCTGCAATTTCTAGAACACAATTAGAAAAAGGTTTACGAGATTTTGACAATAATTCTATATTTCTAGTGTTCAAGTATGACTAGAAGACACAGTAATCTTTCAGTCAATCAGTTAAATGCCATAGGTGATACAGGCGATCATGTCTTGAAAAGAACATGACTGATTGGTCAGAAGGTTATCTCTCAGTAGGTTGCTATTGCTTTCTGCTCTAGACTGGTAGCCAGCCAAGGCTATAGAACCCAATCTATACTGCTATTTAGTTAAAAGCTAAAGTAAGAAGAGGGGATTATATTAATTAGTAATTAGTGGGGATCAGTTTATTACTTCACAACAACAGAAAAACGATCACCCACTTTATGCCAAGTAGAAGCATTTTTGTTTCCAACAATCATGTTCAGTGAGTCAGTTACGTGCCATACGTGATACACGCTTGGGCAATCATGTCTTGAAAGAGACATGACTAACTCGGCAGAAGATTATCCCGCAGTAGGTTGCCATTGCTTTCTGCAGTAGACTGGTTGCTAGCCAAGGTTATAGAACCCAATCTGTCCTGTTATTTGACCCATAACTGGAGGGAAGAGATGGATTAATACCTTTCCCAAGGGTATTTGCGCGAAAGTGAATGCAAGAAAATTCAACTGGAATTCGATCTCAGCTCCCCGATTTCTCTTCCCGAGCCGATATCCACTGTACCACGCCAGTAATCTTTACTTACGTTAATTTCTGAGATGAAGCATCATTATTATTGCTGTTATCTTTATTTATTTATATTTTTTGTAGCCGTTTCACCCCAAGCAAGGCACTAGCGCCACTGATGCGCAGATGGTTACAGTGAGAAAAAGGAAAGTAAAAAAGAGAGAAAAAGTTACCGGGAATGTTGAACATAGAAGAATAAAAGAATGGGAATCAAGGAGATAGAAGATGACAACTGACGTTGCACTTGAACTTTTGGCGATTGTAGCTATCATGAAAGCAAGTATATGTAAGGGAGTTCCACAGACGGGAAGTGCGAGAAAAGAAGCCGATAAAGTATCGGTAGTAGCTGCATTTAACTATTTCAACGGTAAAAGGGTGGGACCTCGATGCCATTCTAGGAATACAATTAAATTCACGTGGTCAGGGCTTTAGCGAAAGAAGCTCGTCAGAGTAGAAGCCGTGAAAATATGTGTAGGAAAAACAGAGGGGTTATAGCGCGTGTCAGAGAAAGGGCAAGAGAAGGATGGGAACACAGAAATTAAGACAGTAGCGAAGGTAGAGAGAAAGGACAATAGCAAGATACACGGGGTGATGTAGAAAGGACTGGAATCAAGTGGACGAGATGGGAATTGACTTTGCATTTCAATTCCTGGAGTTTGTAGCCGTCAGAAAAGCAATTATATAGAAGGGAGTTCCACAGACGGAAAGTGAGAGAAAAGAAGCTGATGGAGTAGAAGTGTCGGCTGCATTTGGTTGATTTAACTGTAAAAGGGTGGGACCTTGTTGCCAGTCTGGTTGCACGAGTAAATTCTTGTGGAAGAGGCACCAGTGAGCAGAAACCATGAAAATATTTGCATCCAGTCTTTGTGAGAGCAGCTGAAGCCGAGTTGCCAAGTCAGGACCGATTACATTGCAGATTCTCCTTTGAATTCTGTAAGAACCTCAAGATAAATAGTAGGACCACCTGATCAGATATTGCAACAGTATTCAGTGCACGGATGAATAGTAGAGTTATAAATGTGCAAAATGGATTCTGTTTTATATTTCTGTTGTCTATGCAATAACATACATAATCGCCATAATTTGCCCGAATTTTTAAAACGTAGCTTTGTCATCATTATTATTGTTTGACGAGTATTTCTTTCATTTAGTTTTTGGTTTCTTACTTCTAGGAGAAATCGGGGAGCCGAGTTCGAATTCCAGTTGAATCCATTGTATTCACTTACGCGCAAATACCCCTGGGAAAGGTATTAATCCGTCTCTTCCTTCCAGTTATGGGTTAAATAGCAGGACAGATTGGGTTCTATAGCCTTGGTCGGCAACCAGTCTACCGCAGAAAGCAATGGCAACCTACTGCGGGATAACCTTCTGCCCAGTCAGTCGTGTCTCTTTCGAGACATGATCGCCCAAGCGTGTATCACGTATGGCACTTTAACTGACTGACTTCTAGCTATAGACGGATTAGTTTTGTTTGTTCGGACTTCTTAAATGAACCATTGTCATTGTTGTATTTCACACGTCCATTTGATTATTCATCGTATTTTTATCGCAATACTCAAGTTTTTTTTTATTTATTTGGCTTCTTTTTTCTTTATCTGATCATTTTGGACAGCTTTTAAGCAGAACGGGGTTGGGAATAAAGGCTCCTTTAAGTTTGGGACATGCATTTATATCATCGCGATCCGGTCGGACATTAACAGCGCTTTAATGATAAGGAAGAGGGGGCTGAGCAACAAACGTAATTTAAATTTTGATAGATACCTACATTCATCTTTATTTTATTATTTCCACACCATATCATTTACAATTTATCCTATATCTTTATGTATATAATTGTATACACAACAGTGTTAACTTGTCAGAATATCTTGGGTGAAGCATTATCATTAATTATTAATTTCAAGCTAGTTTCACTTATGCTATCCGTGTTTTATTCAGTCAATCAGTTTAGTGCTATACGTGATACAGGCTTGGGCGATCATGTCTGAATATTATCAAGCAGTAGGTTGCCATTGCTTTCTGCGGTAGACTGGTTGCCGACCAAGCCTATAGAACCCAATCTGTCCTGTTATTTGACTCATAGGTAAAGAGAAAAGAAATCTATTATATTATTATGTAGTAATTAGTTGGGGATCGGTTTCCTATTGTTATGAAGTAATAAACTGATCCCCCATTTTATGACCAATGTAAGCCTTAATCATTATTCCAACTATTATATTCAGTCAGTCAGTTAAGTGCCATACGTGATACACGGTTGGGTGATCATGTCTCAAAAGGGACCTGACTGACTGGGCAGAAGATTATCCCGCAGTAGGTTGCCATTGCTTTCTGCGGTAGACTGGTTGCCGACCAAGGCTATAGAACCCAATCTGTCCTGTTATTTGACTCATAGGTAAAGAGAAAAGAAATCTATTATATTATTATGTAGTAATTAGTGGGGGATCGGTTTCCTATTGTTATGAAGTAATAAACTGATCCCCCATTTTATGACCAATGTAAGCCTTAATCATTATTCCAACTATTATATTCAGTCAGTCAAGTGCCATACGTGAAACACGCAGAAGATTATCCCGCAGTAGGTTGCCATTGCTTTCTGCGGTAGACTGGTTGCCGACCAAGGCTATAGAACCCAATCTGCCCCGTTATTTAACCCATAACTGGAATGAAGAGACGGATTAATACCTTTCCCAAGGGTATTTGCGCGTAAGTGAATGCAATGAATTCGGCTGGAATTCGAACTCGGCTCCCCGATTTCTCGTTCGAAGCCGATATCCAATGCACCACAACGCACATTGGACATCTTAAATTACTCGGTTCTCGGTATGACGATAAGCTGATTCCAGCTGTTTCCATGGCAACCCTGATCGTGGGTTGTAATACCTGTTAGGGTCCCAACTATGGGCAAATAGTTAACCCCCAAACTGGGGTCAAAACACTATGAAAGTATAAAAATAGACTTTTATAGTGAAAAATAAAGCTGTACTTTTCTGGAGAAGGACATATTACCAGCAAAATATCTTTGAAAGAGAAATTATTGCCAGCACTATATTTTTAAAAAATATATTACCAGCAACATATTTTGTGGAAAAACACACAACATTCTATACAAAATATACGTCAAAGAAACCTGAACTACGAACTGATTTCTTACAAAGAATCCATATTCCAATTATAGGAATCTATTGTAAAACTTTCTTACAAAGAATCCATATTCTAAATATAGGAATCTATTGTAAAAATTTATTACAAAGAATCCATATTCTGATTATAGGAATCTATTTTAAAATCCTTTTCAGCATTAAATAACACAATTAGTTTGATATACCGTAAAATAGAATGAAACAAACAAAACTTAAGCTACCGGAGTTTTCTAGATAAGGCGCTCTTGTGATTATTAATTTTGCCTATATTCATTTTATTTCTTTAGAGTAATAGAAGGAGATTTTTTAATCGTTTCGCCCCAAGCAAGGCAGTAACGCCACTGAGGCGCAGGGCGCTACATAAGAGTAAGAGATTAGATAGGTGGAGAGTAAAGAGAAAGACGAACCATTTAGAAAGGAGCAAGAGAATGATGGGAATACAGGTGAAAGTTAGGGAGTAAGGAAAATATATACAGGGTGATGTACAAAGAACTAGAGTTAAGTGGTTAAGTTATGGGTATTGACATTGCATTTTAATTCCTGGAGGTTGTAGCCATCAGGAGAGTAAAGAGAAAGACGAATCAGTTACAGAGGGTGTCAGAGAAAGGGAAGATAAGGATGGGAACACAGGTGTGATGTCAGTTGCAAAGGTGGAGAGAGAGGAAAATATATGCAGGGTGATGTAGAAAGAAATGAAGTTAAGTCGTTAAGAGATGAGTATTGACATGGCATTAAAATTCCTGGAGGTTGTAGCCGTCTGGAAAGCAAGAATATGGAAGAGAGTTCCACAGGTGGGAGGTGCGAGAAAAGAAGCTGATGGAGTAGAATTGTCGTCTGCATTTGGTTGATCTAAATGTGAATGGGTGGGACCCAGTTGCTAGCCTGGTTGCAGGAGTACACTCCTGTGGCAGGGGCACCAGTGACTTGTTTGTCAGAGTAAAAGCCATGAAATTATCTATAGAACAGACAGAGGGAAGCCATATCCCGTTGGTGAGAAAGTGGCAGGAGTCGAGCCGCGAAGTCGGTACCTATCACATTAATGATTCTCCTTTGGAGCCTGTCAAGAACACTGAGATGAGCAGCGGGAACGCCTGACCATATATGACAGTAATATTCCATGCAAGGACGGATGGTTTATTTGTATATGTGCAAGATGGATTCAGGCGGAAAAAACATCCTGGCCCGACACAGTGACCCAGCCTTCCTAGCAGTGGATTTAGCTATTGACTCAATGTAATGGTTGAACTAGAGATCGGAAGAGAAGGTAAGGCGAAGTACAACATCTTAAATTATCTTAATTAATTGGATAAAGCATTGTCATTTCTAAGATCTTTTAATAATTTATCTTATATCAAATACCTGTTGCCTTCGTTGTCGTATACATATTAAAGAATCCGAATTCTACTCGGTCAGAACTAGTTCACTATCATTCCAAAGATTGCATGACCCTGAAAGAGTGAAGGATGTATATTGCACCTCTGAAGATGATCTTGGAAGGAGATTAAAATTACTTAAGAACATTAAAAATGGAAAATAAAATGAACTGTAAAAGTTACAGCGCATTTCTTACATCTTTCAATGGTAACACACAAGAGATTATCCCATCTGTACGAATGGATTTTACTAAACATCAGCAAACAAAATGTTTGCAATTTATTTAATCTTTGCAATTTATTTAATCTAATATATATATATATATATATATATATATATATATATATGAGATTAAATTTTTTCCCTTTCTTTGTGAAAGTCTATTTATTTGCTTTTTATCTTTAGTACTTCAGCCTTTTCCCTGACGATCCGTAGTGTGAAACCGCGGTAGGTTTTGGCTCACTTTATATATATATATATATATATATATATATATATATATATATATATATATATATATCTTGTAATTTTGTTATTACAATGCTTTATGAATGCATCATATCACTACACAAAAATTTTCATGTTTCAAAACAAAACCGTTCCTCTTCAGGTCATATGTTAAAATAAATGTTGAAAGCGTTTTATTTTTGAAATTATAAGATAAATTTCTGGTTATTTAGAAAAGTAGTTGGAAGAAACAGTTCAACCAGCATTTAGAATTACGTAGCCATGGAGATCTTAAAATTTGGGTCATGGAATGTGGTAGGATGGCTTAAATTTAGACAAGTCATTTTTTAATTTTGTCTGGAACCTTAGATTGTTAAAGGGTAGACAGTAATTTTAATCCGGTGGATAGATTTTAGTTTTTTTTTTTGTTTTTTTTTTTAATCATATCACTCCGAGAAAGGCGGTAACGCCACTGATGTGCAGGGGGCTACATAGGAATGAAAAGATTGGAAAAGAGAAAACCGGAAACCTCATCCTAAACAGGAAACAAGTGATGAGCATCTTCACCTGTTCAATAGACGTGGGTGGAGTGTGAACCGGGCGATAGTTTAGTCTATCTACTCCAATTGAAAAAACAAAAAGTGAGAAGATTGGAAAAGAGAAAACCGGCAACCGCATCCTAAACAGGAAACAAGGAATGAGCCTCTTCACCTGTTCCATAGACGTGGGTGGAGTGTGAACCGGGCGATAGTTTAGTCTATCTACTCCAATTGAAAAAAGAAAAAAAGTGAGAAGATTGGAAAAGAGAAAACCGGCAACCGCATCCTAAACAGGAAACAAGGGATGAGCCTCTTCACCTGTTCAATAGACGTGGGTGGAGTGTGAAACGGGCGATAGTTTAGTCTATCTCCTCCAATTGAAAAAAGAAAAAAAGTGAGAAGATTGGAAAAGAGAAAACCGGCAACTGCATCCTAAACAGGAAACAAGGGATGAGCCTCTTCACCTGTTCCATAGACGAGGGTGGAGTGTGAAATTTAACAATAGATTTTTTACTGCTATCTATGAGTATAAGTCAGAATTTGGATTAAATAATTGTTGTATACTTAGTTATATTGTATTTAGAACACATTTCTTAATTATATTGTATTTAGAACACATTTAGAACAGCAATTTTTTATTGTGTGGGTCATTTTATTTTATTAAAATAATATTCTTTATGCTAAAGTATAAATTATATATGAAACCTAGTAATAAACAAAATTTTAAAGAAAATTCTTATATATATATATATATATATATATATATATATATATTCTCTAAAACAAAATTTATAAGTATTATTAAAGATAGGTTTACGTTTACAAATATTTTTTTTAAAATATGTCGCTTTCTGCGTCACGTGATGTAAACAATCTCTCCCCACGGACGCTCTCGTGAAATACGTTTCTAATTTAAATTTTAAAATCATTTGTTTCTGATGAGGGACCGAGGACGATCTGAAATATAAAATATAATAATAGAAATAAACAAATACTGACAAAAAAATACATTTTTAAACTTACAACTTTTTAGTAGTTTTTCCTATCTATCTCTCTCTCTCTCTCTCTCTATATATATATATATATATATATATATATATATTATAAATTATAGTTTAGAACGTGTAGAAATTATCATCTACTACAAAGTGTACTTTTGTTTCGACATTGAAAGGACAATGTCTCATCAGGTGGTGTGGAAAGGAATGAAAATTCTTTTTCTTATATTTGGCGAATTATGTGTGAGATGTGGGTGGGGTGGGAGATGGGAAATAAGAGTTGTAAGTTGTCAGAATTTGAACGAAAAGAGGGAAGAGTTAGAGGATGGTGGGGTGATAAATGGACGTATTGAAAATGTTATAGACAGATTTAACATAGAATATAAGGTATGCTCCTTTAGAGCCTTATGGTCAGTCCCTTTGGTTTAACAAAGAAAAAAAAATAAGGAAATGTATATGGTGTAGGGAGGAGCAGGAGTGGGTGCTATAAAGTGAGAATAGGAATTGCTATTTGGTAAACATATTTGTATCAGTGAATTATACGACTACAAATATTGTTGTATTTAATCTTAGTTTTTATAACTAATCTATTTTTTTTTTATATTCAACCTTAATTTAAAATTTAGGAAACTTCTTTTTTATATAAAACTTTAATTACACACGACCCGAGGATACATTCTCCATTTAGTGTTTGGTTGGTTTAGTTGTTTTGTTTTTATGGCATATCAATATCAGCGGGTCATTTCTTGCGAACTAATTTTTTTTATTTATTTATTGCTGGTAATAACTTTTTCTTTCAAAAATTTATTGTCGTTTTTATATCAGTTTTGTGTCTAGTAATACTTTTCCTTTTCGAGTATCAAGATTCATTGGGATTTGTTTTTAAGGGCAGAGTCCCCAAGTCCTACGCTGTTATTTAACCTATAACTGGAGGGAAGGGACTGATTAATACCTTTCCCAAGGGTACCAGTGCTTAAGTGAATGCAGGGTATTCAACCGGAATTTGAACTCGGCTCAACGATTTCTCTTTCCGAGCCGATATCCACTGCACCACAACGCACATACGTCCCTGTAGGCTTACAGCACTTGGTATTCCCATCCTTTTAATATCGAAACATAATGTACACTTTGTGGTAGATTATAATTTGTACATGTTCTAAACTTTAATTTATAATAATTCTTCATAGCTTTATTTTATATCAAGCAGTTTTAAATTAATGTTTTGAACGTTGACAATTTTTCTTCGTTCCTTATTCAATTGTATATATATATATATATATATATATATATATATATACTAGCAGTATAGCCCGGCGTTGCTCGGGTGTAATGAAAGCTTTAAAACTAATCCATGGTCCTGGAGCTCAGACTCTTTGAACGTTGGCACGAAAGACTAAAAAGCAATAGTTGTTTCCATTTAAAGCGAAACCATAGACTGAAAGAAAAATGAATGGATGTAAGTCAAATTTTGATTTCCTGGTATCGGTATGAAATAAGGTTTTTTCGTCGTAAACTGAATTTTGAAGGCTAAATAAGTTCTCTGAGTAAATAGTATCATGGCTGAGACTAAGAACTACAATTATACCTACTTAGAGCCAAACCTGAAGCAAAAACTAAAATAAAAGGGCTGAAAAATACAGACATACAGACAGATAAACAGACACACACACAAACATCTTGCCTTATATATATATATTATCGATTTTCTGCGTTATTGCAAGAACTGCAACCTTGAAACTTCTGAATCTCGTTTCTTATGTCTTTGTCTATGAGTGTATCAAATTTGATTAAAATCGGACCACTCCTTCTATAACCCGATTTTTTCGATTATCGATTTTCGATATTTATCGGGGGTACCTCGACATAAAACCTAGCTAAGAACACTCGCAGATGCTTATAGCACAACTGTGTAAATTTTCAAGAAAATAGGTTCAGCTGTTTCGGAGTCTATAGGTAACGGACACACACACACACAAACACAGACAAAGTTCCATATAAGTTTATATATATATATATATATATATATATATATATATATATATATTATGAGTACAAAAGTTTTGTTTAACTCGTAATGTATTCAAGTTGTCATCACTGTTTTGTTTTTGTCATGAAATTAAGATTGAGAAGACGAACTAAAGAAAGATGACAATTTGAAATGGGTGTTTCTAGTTGGGACGAGCAGATATGAATTCGTCGAAGTACCAGCGAGAAATGGGAATTCATTAAATAAGTGACTCAGATCATGCTCTTTCGACATAACCTCGGTGATCAAATTGGTAAGTGCATGATTCGCTGTAAAAGCGTTTCCCTTGATGGAAAGTGGTTACAGGTTCGTTTATTTGGAGGAGGCACGTCGTTGTAATCGATTGATGTTGCTTATTTAAAAGCTCTGCATGTTAAATAGTAACCTAATTTTAAATGAGCATTGTGTCCTTTTTAATACAACTGTTCACTGGTCTAATTTGAATTTAAATAATAACTATTTAACAATATATATATATATATATATATATATTTCTATAATCCTTTCTTTTCAATGGATGAACTATTGACTGAACAAATTCTAGTTACAATATCAGGTCAAAAACGTAGATAAATATCTATGAACATAGATAGATAGATAGATAGATAGATAGATAGATAGATATGAACATTTTGAGATAGACAGATAATAAAATGAGATAGATAGATAGATAGATAGATAGATAGATAGATAGATAGATAGATAGATAGATAGATAGATAGATAGATAGATCCATCCAGAGCATATAATGAACAAACTACGATAGCTAGCGAAATAGATCTCTAAAAATAGGTAGATATGCATATAAGTTTTGGCATTCTATTGTAAAAACGTTACTTTTACACCTAATGGCGTCTTTTTGTTTTGTTTTGCTTGCGTGTGTTTTCTTTTTTTCCGTCGTCGTTTTTTAAATCAAAGTTGAATTCGGCTCGACACCAACACTAATATCCACACGTAAATTATAAGAATAAACGCCACAGTTTCGTCATTGACACGCACGTTTTTCTCTAATTTCATTGACTGAATCGCTTACAATCTTTTCATTTTTCTTTCTTTTTTTTTTTATAGTCTTCGTCTATGTGTTTTCATTTTTGCTTTCTTACTTACATATTTTATTTATTTTTTTTATGGATACTTTTTTCTTAAAGTACTTGTGCAGTTCCGCAGGAACTCCTAGTGAAATTCGAAACCTTTCTGTATAGAACGCGAAATCTAAGTTGTCGTCCGGTGTGGAAACAGGTATGATTCGCATATTGAAGTGCTTATTATAATGCAGGCGCCTCTACGTTATAGGTGTGTTAATGTCCATTAGTGTCTATTTTATTTATATAGCGCGCAAATTTCTGCTTACATTGTCGAGCAACTGATATCAAATACTACTAGATATACGAAGTATGTCCAAAAAGTACCCGGCCGTTGAATATTCCCCCCAACCACCCGCCAAAAAAAAAAAAAAAAAAAAGAAATGAAAGATGAAACAAAATGGCCTACCTAGGAAAAATGTAGCTTTAGTCATCTTCGTAGTATTCCCCGTGAAACCTCATAAAATTATGCCTTTGTTATTTTTTTTAAACATTCGGTAAAAAAAAAAAAAATCCGGGATCACCATCAGCGGCATTGTTGCCTTCAACTTAGTCTTTAATCGAGTCTTCAGTTTGAAATACATCCCCAAGCAACACATAGTACTGGTAACTTTGAAATCGTTCGTTTCCTTATAAAGAAACATTCAGAATTCATGGACCTTTTTTTTAAGACAGTTTTTTTTTTTAATCATATCACCCCGAGCAAGGCGGTAACGCCACTGAAGCGCATGGGGCTACGTAGGAATGAAAAGATTGGAAAAGAGAAAGCCGGAGACCACATCCTAAACAAGGAACAAGGGATGAGCCTCTTCACCTGTTCAATAGACATGGGTGGAGTGTGAACCGGGCGATAAGTTTAACCTGCTATCTTCTTTCTTCCTGAATATTGTTCTTTTATTTTCTCTTTCCTTGCCTTAGCTCGCCTCCTTAAAATCTCATCATTTTCTTTTAGCTCCTGTAATACTGCGCCATAGGGGCATTATCACCTTGCCGGTGACGAAATGATTAAATAAAAATTATGCTTATATAGCTGAGATGAAATATTTTAACAATTTACACTATTCACATTGTACTGTCGTCCTCATTTTTAGTGTCATATTCAGGATGTTTCGGCTGTTGTACGCTCCGGTCTTCTTCAGAGGATATATGTTAGAATGAAAATTATATTACCATAGACTCAGATTTTCTGCTGATATGAAGTGGAGTAATTATTTTGAATTAAATGCTGCGTCTACTGCCAGGAAGGATTGTTCATTTTGTCGAACGGTTTGTTATCAAAACCTATCTTGCACATTTATTATATATATATGATATTAAATAAATTGCAAACATTTTGTTTGCTGATTTTTAGTAAAATCTGTTCGTACTGATGGGATAATCTCTCGTGTATTATCATTGAAAGATGTAAGAAATGCGCTGTAACTTTTACAGCTAATTTTATTTTCCATTTTTAATGTTCTTAAGTACTTTTAATCTCCTTCCAAGATCATCTTCAGCGGTGCAATATATATCCTTCACTCTTTCAGGGTCATGCATTCTTTGGAATGATAGTGAACTAGTTCTGATCGAGTAGAATTCGGATTCTTTAATGTGTGTACGACTACAAGGGCAACAGTAATTTGGTAAAAGATAAATTATTAAAAGATCTTAGAAATGACAATGCTTTATCCAATTAATTAAGATAATTTAAGATGTTGTACTTTGCCTTAACTTCTCTTCCGATCTCTAGTGCAACCATTACATTGAGTCAATAGCTAAATCCACTGCTAGGAAGGCTGGGTCACTGTGTCGGGCCAGGATGTTTTTTCCGCCTGAATCCATCTTGCACACATACAAATAAACCATCCGTCTGTGCATGGAATACTGCTGTCATATATGGTCAGGCGTTCCCGCTGCTCATCTCTGTGTTCTCGACAGGCTCCAAAGGAGAATTAGTAATGTGATAGGTACTGTCTTGGCGGCTCGACACCAGACACTTTCTTACCAACGGAATATGGCTTCCCTCGGTCTATTCTATAGATATTTCATGGCTTAAATCACTGGTGCCCCCGCCACAGGAGTTTACTCCAGCAACCAGGCTGGCAACTGGATCCCACCCATTCACATTTAGATCAACCAAATGCAGACGACAATTCTACTCCATCAGCTTCTTTTCTCGCACTTCCCGCCTGTAGAACTCTCTTCCATATTCGTCCGGTCATCGAATGTTGCTTCCACGTCTGGTCTGGTCTCGTTGGTTTGGTGCTCCTTCTGTACCTCTTTAGATGTTGGAAAAAATTCAAAGAAGGCTTTGTAATCCAATCGACCCTGACAAGATATCGCGACTTCAGTGACATTCCTAACAACGGAACAAAACCTCTGTATGTTTTTTCTACAAATATTTTCACGGCAATTTTTCTGATGAGCGGACCTCGTCTGCATCAATTTAAGCGTTGGCCAACTGTAATTCGAACTCGGCTCTCAGGCTTGGAACGAGAAATCGGAGTTCGAATTCCAAATGAATTCGCTACATTCGCTTACGTGTAAATACCCTTGGGCAAAGTAATGGTTTGTACGATTGTCAAAAAGGAAAAGAGGTTTGGTTTGTTCTAGTTTCAAAAACGCAGTTAAAGGTTTGGTTTGTACGAGTCTTAAAAAAGAAGAGATAGGTTTGGTTAGAAACAAAACTTTGACACTGAATTCAATTTTTTGAAATTTGATGAAACTATGCGGAGACAGGGTAACAGAGAGGAAAAAATATTTTAACCAAGATTTACAAAAATAATTTCAAAAATAATTACATTCTTTTGTGAATGAGTCCTGAAAGTTACATTAAAATCCGACAAGTATTTGATTTTACAAGAATTTCTGGCTTTTACTGGAAAGGAATTGATTTTCTTAATATATATATATATATATATATATATAGAGAGAGAGAGAGAGAGAGAGAGAGAAAGAAAGAGAGAGAGAGAGTTTATAAAGGAAAACTCAACACGTCATATTAGTTATAAAATATAGTTCATTTCAATGAGCTTAACTAGCTCATATCATCAGACTCTTATACAATATTTCCTCCATCTGGCATAAAATTTCTGCCGGTATGAACGTTTCCTTAAAATAAAGAGGGAACATAATAGAAATAATAATAATAAACATAAGATTACAAATAAATAAATAAATGACAATAAATGCAAGGGGAAGAAGGAAAGAAAGAAAGAAAGGAAGGAACGGGAGGGAAAGGGGAGAAAGAGATAGAGTCCAGATCCAAATATGGGTAGTATCCGTTTTAAGTTATTTTGACTGTCTTAGATGGTATGACCTCTGAAAAAATACAAATTAACCTGACTTTAGGCATCTATTTGACCCCATCAGGTCAACACACTTACTTATACTATTATCCACATATACCTATGTTTACATTCCCACATATACTTACCCTGTGATTTTGTTTATGTGAGCGCGTATATACACCGCACCACGTGGGCGCACGGAAGCCCTATGCTTATGAAGCGTATATATGTGTGAGTATGAAAACGCTAAGACCTAAAAAGATAAAAAAATAACAAAAGAAATCAGTGGATATGTAAATTTATATGTTAACACCCATCGAGCTCTCTGTATGGATTTACCTATTAATAATTTATATTAAAGAAATCTTGTTTGATTATTCTCACCGTTTTACGGACTGACAACATATATATATATATATATATATATATATAGATGTATATATATATACATATATATATGTATATATATACATATATACAAATATATATATATATATATATATATACATATATATATATATATATATATATATTTGACTAGACTATAGTAAGTTCTGGTTATATACTTGGTTACCCGCTGACGAAAAAAAAGAAAATTTTGTACCAAATTTCGAACGTGTGAGAAAGGATTAATTTTATTTTAAAATATTTAAAGTATTTGTTCTTTCCTCTTAATAATAACAAAAATTTTCACGGAAAAAACAAACTTTGTTTTTATTAAGTTTAAGGCCTTTTCCTTTATGCTATGCTGTTTTTTAGCGAATTAGTGGAGTTACCCATACTGTTTCGAAGTGTCAGCTTATCGAGCACTCTTCTCTCTCTATATATATATTTCTCACTCGGAAATTGCTGTTTCACTTAAAGGTTGATGGCTTCAACGAGTGCTTGCTGCAGCAATATTTCTTCAGTCCCTCCTGCCCGACCGATGTTGAATCGTTTCTCGTTTTCAGCGTTTATTCCCACACTTACCACCCACCGATATACTCAGTGATCTGCAGCTCTCTCTTCGTAAGTGAACACTGATATCAGCGGACTTTAGGTCACGTTTGCAGACACCTCTTTACCTAAGCAGTAGGCGCCCTACAGGCTGGCATCAGGCCTGCAACGAAGTCCTTTTCAGTGCGACAATCGTACATGCTGCGGACGTGACCAAGCCTCCACATCTTGGTTTGTTGACCCAGTCTGGGACGTCTTTAATTGGCACACGGCTTCTCCAGGAAAATGCCCAAGATCCGGCGGAAGGTGGAAGATGTTAGGTGCTTTCAGCATTCGTTGATTTTCAGGTCCCGCTACCGTAGAGATTGTTACAGGGGGTCTGTATGTTCTGACATTGGTAGTTATGGTAAAGTTCTTTGTTTGTTTTTTGTCACACTATTTTGAACAGCATTGTCATGGCAACAGACACTGTGTTTATCCGACTGTTGAAAGATATAAAACGTTAGAAACAGTCCACCTTCAACAAGATGTAACTCTCTATCACGATAAGGATTTGGCTATGAACATCCTGGTATTCTGGCCTTTATGACTGTAGTCTCCGTGTATTTGACTAAACCAAATTCTGTGATATTTACGCAAGGACTGTTTCGACCATCTTAAGACCAGTCTACGTTTGAGATCAAAAATCATCTTTTGAGGGACATTATAATTACGAGGCCACCCCAGTTTTTAAAAAGAAATTATGTATTTTATACTATTTTTTTAGTATTTATTGCCAAGTTAATAATTGTAAATGAAAATAGAATGGTTCTTTTATTAATATTCCTTTCCAAAATTTTACAAGGCAAATAGCGACAATTTATTCATCGCACCCTGTAGATTTCCTATATATATATATACTACCAGTCATAATTAATAGACCAACCCAGTGTTTTAATAAAATGATGTATTTCATACTATTTTTTTTAGTATTTATTGCCAAGTGAATAATTGTAAATGAAAATAGAATGGTTCTTTTATTAATATTACTTTGCAAAATTTTACAAGGCAAATAGCGACAATTTATTCATCGCACCCTGTAGATTTCCTATATATATATATATATACACTACCAGTCATAATTAATAGACCAACCCAGTGTTTTAATAAAAGGATGTATTTCATACTATTTTTTAGTATTTATTGCCAAGTGAATAATTCTAAATGAAAATAGAATGGTTCTTTTGTTAATGCTGCACATTAACATGTGCATCAAATGAACTGTTCCGGTATCCAGTTTTTGTGATCTTCCCCATGCTAGTCTCTTCTTCTTATTGGCTGACCGAAGCAAAGGATTCCTGGCTGCCTTGTAAAATTTTGCAAAGTAATAATAACGAAAATACCATTCTATTTTCATTTATAGTTATCCACTTGGCAATAAATACTAAAAAATACTATGAAATACATCATTTTTTTTAACTAATATGCACAATCCACCACCAATCGCCCTGAAACCGCCAGAAAGATGCAGATCTTTGGGGTTGATATCGTTGATTTTATTCTAATAGTGTTCTAATAGTGCTCAATAATGCAAAAATGACTATGTTGTGGAATAGTTTTCGCACTGAAGATTATAACCGTGCTATGTCGATTGCTAAACTACTTAACGCACTCAAAATGTTAGGAACTTAGTAATCTTCCACTGAAAGCTGACTCCTTAGTATTCGGCTAACTGCCGACTTATATCAACTGCCTAGTAGTTCAACTGAACTCCAATAGAACTCTAAAGAACTTTTATGAACTTTCCCAGGAACTCCTATGAACTTCTCCCGTTAACTTCCTGTTAACTCTTATTAATATAAGAGGGAGCGTCCATTATCTGAGGAATAGGTGCGTTTCCCCATAACAAAGTATCAATACCCGAAAAACTTTCTTATCGCTTTACAAGCTACCTTCTCTAGGAGGTACCAGTATTTTCATTTCGGTGTCTGCTACCAGCACTGTGTCATCTGCATATCTTCTATTGTTCAGATTGTGGCCGCCAATGACAAATCCTGGAGTCCTGTGGGAAGACACATCCTCGTCTTGCACCTCTTTTTATTATTGTACATCTGCTGAGTTAATTTCCTGTCCATATGCAGGCGGTTCGCTGCTAGAATAACTTCCTAATTAGCCTAATGTTTTTCGTGGATATACTACACAATCCGCAATGATTTGGTTATGCCCGGAAAGCCATTCGAGAATATGAACGTGCGTACTAAGGAGTCTTTAATTACAGACGCTACTTGGATCTGCTAAATACAGAAAAAAAATCCTAGGTCATGACTTTATTCTGTGAAACTGGGGATTTGGTTTCGGTAGTTGTGGGTTCTGTTTCCTTCAGGGAAGAAACACGTGAATCAAAATATCTCCAGCTGCTAATTAACACTGGAAAGCCCTAATTAAATCTCTTTCAGTCAGTTAGTTTAGTGCCATACGTGATACACGTTTGGGCGATCATGTCTCGAAAGCGACATGACTGACTGGGCAGAAGATTATCCCGCAGTAGGTTGCCATTTCTTTCTGCGGTAGATTGGTTGTCAGCCAAGGCTAGAGAATCCAATCTATCCTGATATTTAACCCATAACTGGAAGGAAGAGACGGATTAATACCTTTCCCAAGGGTATTTGTGCGTATGTGAACGTAAAGAGTTCAAATGAAATTCGAACTCGGGACTACGATTTCTCGTTCCGAGTCGATATCCACTGCTCCACAACGTAAAATTAGAAAAGTAGGTTCCTAGTCTAGTGAAACTCTTTCTTTTATCATTTCACTCGAAGCAAGGCAATAAATGCACTAAGATGCAGAAGGTATAGTGAGACGAAAGAAAACATTGTTCAAGAATAAAAGAACAATAAAAGAAAAGGAATTAATTAGAAAAAGATATCAATTGACATTACATTGAAATCTTTTAGCCTCAAATTTGACTGGAAACTAACACACCTTCATTAACGAGAAGGGCAGAGAAGAAACTCTTAGCATAGAACTTACGGTTATAGCTATTTAAGCTGTAAGATGATGAGACTTTTCCGCGAATCTAATCAGTCAGTTAAGTGCCATACGTAATACACGCTTTGGGCGATCATGTCTCGAAAGAGACATGACTGACTGGGCAGAAGATTATCCCGCAATAGGTTGCCATTGCTTTCTGCGGTAGACTGGTTGCCAGCCAAGGCTATAGAACCCAATCTATCCTACCATTTAGCTCATAACTGGTTTGAGAAGAGATGGTTTATATCATTATATTAATTAGAAATTAGTGGGGGAACATTTTATTACTTCATAACAATAGAAAACTAATCCCCCACTTTATGCCCAGTAGAAGATTTAATTCTTTCAACCTATTATGTTCAGTCAGTCAGTTAAGTGCCATACGTGAAAACAATCTATTTTTTTTTTTACACATTACCTAGTTTTAGTTTTGGTCTATATTTCTGAGATGAGGTAGTTTTTACAGTATTTACATTATTCGAACTGTTGTGAATATAGACGTTGGTTAGTTCCTGACTTGACTCTTAGATTTGTGGGTTCAATACCAAACTACAGCAGTGGTGAACGAGTGATTTGCAGGGTTAGAGGGAGATAACTCGTGACTTCCTATCGAGGATTTACGCAAGGAATGGTGTTCATATACCCCAGTGATTGTAATAAAGCATTCGGTTCGAAAATTCTTGCAGCTGATGAAAGCCGGAGCGTACAACGGCTGAAAAGTCGTAAAAATAGCAACAGAGATGAGGACAATAGCCCGAATAATGTAAATACTCTAAGATTTCTGTTTTCGCGTTGTACGGTTTCGTTCTTAATGATGTTCGATACTTTAAAATGGACCCAATTTCGCTCAAGGTCTCAAATAAAATTTATATCTATGATTCTTTAGTACGGGGCATAAAGATGAGCTTAAAAAACGCAGGTTGTACAAAGTGTGATTGCCTAGTTTTAGGCGGGTAGATGTGAAAAAATAACTGTTAAAAAAGGTCTAATTCTAATCATCCTATTAAAGAATGTGGAATGGTTGCAAAACAAAAAGACATACGTACTATATTTCTTTGTCCAACTAGTTCAGTTCACAGTTAGGTTCCGCCATGTCACATGTACGGTAATAATTCATACTCATTCTCTTCGTACTTCATTGTAAGGAGGATTTTGTTTGGTTTGGTTTATTTTACGGCATATCAACGCTTTAGGGTCATTTAATACCGAAGCATTAGTTCCATCAAATCCGTATTTTTATTGGTAACATTTTTCCTTCAAAACCATATTTTTGTTGGCAACATTTTCCCTTCAAAACCGTATTTTTGTTGGTAATATTTTTCCTTCAAAACCGTATTTTTGCTGGCAACATTTTTCCTTCAAAACCGTATTTTTGTTGGTAAAATTTGTCCTTCAAAACCGTATTTTTGTTGGCAACATTTTTCTTTCAAAGCCATATTTTTATTGGAAACATTTTTCCTTCAAAACTGAATTCTTGTTGGTAACATTTTTTTTCAAAACCGTATTTTTGTTGGTAATATTTTTCCTTCAAAACCATATTTTTGAGGCAACATTTTTCCTTCAAAACTTTATTTTTGTTGGTAATATTTTTCCTTCAAAACCGTATTTTTGTTGGTAAGATTTTTCCTTCAAAACCGTATTTTTGTTGGTTACATTTTTCTTTCAAAACTGTATTTTTACTGGCAACATTTTTCCTTGAAAAACGTTTGGTTGGTAATATTTTCCTTCAAAAATGTTTTCTTGGTAATATTGTCCCTTCAAATATGTTTATGTATATATTGCATAAAAGTCTGTTTTTATACTTTCATAGTGTTTTGACCCCTGTTTGGAGGGTTAACTATTTTATTTAGCTGGGACCCTAACTGGTGCTACCACTCCGGATCAGAGTGGACCTGGGAACAACAGCAATTAAGAGGTGGTTTCATGCTCCTAGTAACCTCGAAATCATAGACCTTGCTGCCGGATGCAGTTTACCGTCATGCCCAGGACCCATTATAAGGAGGAAGTTCCCCTCAAGCAGCTTTTTTCTCCTGGTTTGGTTACTTACAAACCACTACAATCTTCACCTCTTAAAGTACTTCTTGCTTCCTCTTACATCGGTACAGCCGCCTCTTTTAGTAAATCTCTATGTTGGGTTGCCACAGGTTTGGTTGTCTAGCGGCGTATCAATCTATATGGTGATTTTCTAGCTTAGATGTCGCACAAGGCCGAAAGTAAAGAACAGTGAGGATCGAACTCACTTCTCAATTTTAATGATTCTAGCGAGACATGCTTGTTAACCATTACACCACCTCAAGGTTGCCGAATATTAATCTATAAGGTTTACTTCCTGTCGGAATCTAAATATTTTGAATGTAACTGAATGCCTTCAACACGATATATAAAATGTATTGCTAGTAATTTTGCTATATTTTTATATTCATTTCACTCCAAGCAAGACAAGGTAGCCACTGAGACGCAGGGGGCTACAGTGAACGACAAAACAAGGTCCAGGGATGTTGAAGAAAAAAATAGAAAATCAATTAGATAGAAGATAGTAATTGATGTTTTATTTAAACTTTTGGAGATTGTAGGTATCAATGTATCAAGCAAATGGTAGGGAGTTGATATACTAAGCTCCGCTTAGATGTGGCACATGACCGAGGGTATGGAATATCCAGTGAGGATCGAACTCAATGCTCAGTTGCAATAGGTTCTAGCAAACAAGCTTGATAACCATGACACGACAACGAGGTGCCCAACAAATGATAGGGAGTTCCACAAACGGTAAGTTAAAAAAAGACATAGTTATGAATAAGGTTAGAAATACATTTGTAAAATGACGGCAGCCACATGATCAGTAATGCTGCACTGGAATCCTTAAGAGTTTCGAGTTTATCTAACACTAGCAGTATAGGGTTCACTATTTACTCATAGTTGTGTCTCTATCAGGGGATAGCACCCTAGTTCAGGGTAAACCTGGTAATAACAGCGATTAAGTGATGGCTTGCTGCCGGAAGGGTGTACTTGAGAACAACAAACAATTAAGAAGTGATTCCAGGCTCCTCAAAATATCCAATCTTCTGATCAGAGGCCTTACTGCCTGAAGGGTGGACCTGTGATCAACAGCAATAGAAATGGTTTCAAGCACCTCACGCAATAGCAATGGTTTCACGCACCTCACGCAATAGCAATGGTTTCACGCACTTCACGCAATAGCAATGGTTTCACGCTCCTCAAAACATCCAATTTTCTGATCAGAGACCTTACTGCCGGAAGGGTGGACCTGTGATCAACAGCAATAGGAATGGTTTCACGCTCCTCACGCAATAGCAATGGTTTCACGCACCTCACGCAATAGCAATGGTTTCACGTACCTCACTCAATAGCAATAGTTTCAAGCACCTCACGCAATAGCAATGGTTTCACGCACCTCACGCAATAGCAATGGTTTCACGCACCTCAAAACCTTCAATCTCACGATTAGAAGCTTTGCTGCCGAATAGAGTTGCTCTTTGGTCTTGTATCCGATAAACAATTAGTAAAAATACAACAAAGGAGAACAAAATCTTGAAGAACGTTGTGGTAAGGACGCAACATTGTTTCATTCCACTTTGAATGAGAATGTTTCTGAGAATGGTCAATCAAATTTACACCGACCATCAAACAAAGAGATAGAGAACGCCACTAAAAACTACGTAAACTTAAGGAATCGGCACACGTGCTAGGTTTTAAACATCTGCTAAGCAAACCAAACATAGAGATGAACACAATATAGGAACCAGTAATACGGAGTGCCAGAGAAAATCATTAGTGTTAAAATTGCAATATGGGCTCTGGTAAAAATACTAGAGAAAACCATTAACATCAAAGAATTGCAATATGAACTCTGGTAAAAAAAGGTTTACTGGAAATTACGTTTTTAGGACCCCAAAATTCTGTTCTTCTTGTCCTAGAGAGTTCGTTAATTCCTGTGACTTGACCCAAAGAGTTGTGAGTTCAATACCAAGCTACAGCAGTGGTGAACAAGTAACTTGCAGGGTTAGAGGAAGATAACTCATGACTCCGCAATGAATGGGGACGATATACCCAAGTGATTATAATAAAGGGTTTGGACCGGAATCACTAGCACCTGAAGAAGGCCGGAGCATACAACGGCCGAAACATCGTACAAATGGCAACAGAAGTGAGGACAATAGTCCGAATAATGTAATTACTCTAAAGAGGATGATGTGCCTCAGTAGTTTCAAGAGATGTTCACTCTTACTCAATAGAGCGACAAACTTTTCAACTAGCCAGATTAAAGACCTTGTTAAATTGACGTAGACAATGTTTACAAAGGCTGCTCCTATTTGTGGGGTTTTGCCTGTAATTTTCCGAGAAGATCATATCGACAATATATCTGTTTTGAAGCCACATTGAGTCATAAGATTAGATATGTAACCATAGGGGGATGGTTAATGTTTATTGGTTCGGCCTTGTGTCATACATAAACGAACTCCCTGCAGCTTACAAGTTTTATCCAGAGTTATGAGAAGGTTATCGTCAGAAAGTTGATAGCAGTTTGGTTGTAGGAATTTGTGTGGAAGAATAAGGTATACATTTTGCTTGTTAAAATGGAAATTTATTAAACGAACAGAATAACAAGGATTGATATAAATTAATGTTCAGTGAGAAATTTAAGGGTATCAAGAGTTAAAGAAATGTTCGTAGTAGTAATTTGTTGGAAAGAGTTTATGCGTACGTATGTATGTATAAGTTTTTGTTTGGTAGGAATGTCTTTGGTTGAAGAAAAAGAAGTAAAAAGAATCAGTACATCTTAGATATCGTTTCTTTTTTTTCTTTTCTTTTTTCGGGAGTGGGGTACTCTAAAAACTCCTCTCAATAAATTTCAGTTAGTTTTAAATTAACTTTTTGTAATATAGCAAAGTATATTAGCTTGAAATAAAAACTAAAACAATGGCTTTGTAGCTATGGGGAGATTGTTAATGCTTATTTGATTCGGCCTTGTGTCATACATAACCGAACTCCCTACAGCTTACAAGTTTTATCCAGAATTACCAGAAGGTTTTCATCAAAAGGTTGGTTGCAGGTTGGAATATGTGAATTAGTGTAGAATAGTGGAAGAATAAAAATATACATTTCATGTTAGAATAGAAATTTATAAAAAGAATAGAATAACAAGAATAGGTAGTAGCTAAAAGTTCAGTGAGAAAGTTAAGGGTGTCAAGAGTTAAAGAAATGTTCGTAGTAGTAATTTGTTGGAAAGAGTTTATGCGTATGTATGTATGTATAAGTTTTTGTTTAGTAGGAATGTCTTTGGATGGAGAAAAAGAAGTAAAAGCACACGAGAAAAAAAGAGAAAGAGGACGAATGTCCGGGTCAGCTTGGAGCTTCTCCCGTTACATTTTAGCTTGTCTCTTCTGCTTCCATCCTTGACTGACAGACTTACGCTGACTGGAGCATCTTATAGTAATTTAGATTTTTCGCACTGGATCGCTAAGTCTTCTCGAGTCTTGCAAATCGCTTACATTGGTGAGAAAACTAATTTAACATCTACTCGCGAAATCCGGTTTCGACTTTTTCTTTAAGCACAAGGTCAATCCTTTTTCTATTTTGGAAAAACCAGGATTTCACACGTCATTTTGAAAGTTGATTTTAATTCTTAATTCCCTATCTACTACAGATACAACCAGCCGTCGAAAGAATTAATGCAGAATGTCTCAGGCAAAAGCCTTGTCACTGATGTTAATTATAGTTGGGTTTCTGTAGTTGAGACAATCATTGTATTCTTTTTTTTTATATACGATATTTATATCTTGCATATATTGATGAACTTCATCAAATGGCAGAGTAGCATAAGAAGATTGATTCGGAGGTCTGCTTTTCAGAATTGTACCATTTCATTTCAAAATGAGACTATCACAAAACTTGAAATAATGCCAATCAAAATGGAATAAAAACATAATTAAAACTAGAAAGAGCAAACCTCCGCCAAGGCAATATCGACATCATCTCATCGATTAGCAAAAAATGATTATTAAAATGGGAAAGAATAACTGCAATGAACTTGCCCGCTCTCAAGATGAAAATACAAAAATGAACTCGACCACTCTCAAAATTAAATTCACTCTTAAAATGAAACAGGGGAGATAATTCAGTATTTAAAATGATCTGGGGAGGGAGCAATTCAGTATTTGTCATTTTAAAGACAAAATTTAAATTTTTATTAATAAAAACGAAAAAATAAACCAGAAACTTTATTCCGTACTGGGTCGAAGGCAAAATCTAATCAATTCGTGTCAGTCATGAGGCTAATAGTCCGAATCTATCTTGACCACATGCAAACAAACAAACAAACAAATGCGACCGAATACAATGCTTCCGCTTTAAGTAAACTTTGGTTTTCATATAAAGAGCCAAATTTTTTTTGTTTTTGTTTTTTAATTTTTTTTTTTAATTTTTGGTGTTGTTTCTAAGTCATGGAGTGTCACAAAAGGGACGAAATTCGCTTCAGAACCCAAGCCAGGTTACTCTTGTTACTCACAGCTTACGTCGCGATTGTGGCAATCGGTCTCACATTTTATTTTCTATCACTGTGTGTGTGTGTGTGTGTGTGTGTGTGTGTGTGTATTTGCGTGTGTCCGTTAACTATAGACTCCGAAACGGCTGAACTGATTTTCTTGAAATTTTACACAGTTGTACTATAAGCGTCTGCGAGTGTTCTTAGCTAGGTTTTGTGTCGAGGTACTCCCGATAAATATCGAAAATCGATAATCGAAAAAATCGGGTTATAGAAGGAGTGGTCCGATTTTGATCAAATTTGATACACTCATAGACAAAAACATAAGAAACGATATTCAGAAGTTTCAAGGTTGCAGTTCTTACAATAGTGCAGAAAATCGATAATATATATATATATATATATATATATATATATATATATAAGGCAAGATGTTTGTATGTGTGTCTGTTTATCTGTCTGTATGTCCTATATACAAATCCACAATTTTTATCCGATTCTCACCAAACTTCAAAATTTAACTTACATCCATTCATTTTTCTTTCAGTCTAGGATTTCGCTTTAAATGGAAACAACTATTGATTTTTAGTCTTTCGTGCCAACGTCCAAAGAGTCTGAGCTCCAGGACCATGGATTAGTTTTAAAGCTTTCATTACACCCGAGCAACGCCTGGCTACGCTGCTAGTTTTAAATAAATTTCATTAAAATAATTAATTTGCTAAAAAGTTTTAATATAAGATTTATAATAACTATATTTTATACAATCGACACTTGCAAGTAAATATATTTTCGAAACTTTTCATTTTTTAAAAATGTTCAATTTTATTCCATTTTGATTGTCACTATTTAATTTTGACTGGTGCAACTCCATTTTTTATTAATAATGTATTATTTTGATTGATATTATTCCATTTTCATTGCTACTACTTCAGTTTGGTTGCTACTGCTTCATTTTAGTTAGTGCTGTTCTATTTTGATTAGTCAGTGAGTCAGTTAAGGGCCATAGATGATACACGCTTGGTCGTCATGTCTCGAAAGAGACATGACTGTCTGGGCAGAAGATTATCACGCAGTAAGTTGCCAGCCATGATTACAAAACCCAATATATCCTGCAATTTAGCTCATAGCTGGAGTGAGAAGAGATGGATTATATCATTATATTAATAAGTAGTAATATGTGGGAGATCGGTTTATTACTACATAACAATAGAAAACCGATCCCCCACTTTCTACCCAGTAGAAGTTTTAATTATGTTTCCAACTATATTAGTTAGTCAGTCAGTTAAGTGCCATACGTGATACACGCTTGGGCGATCATGTCTCGAAAGAGACATGACTGACTGGGCAGAAGATTATCCCCCAGTAGGTTGCCATTACTTTCTGCGGTAGACTGGTTGCCAACCAAGGCTATAGAACCCTATCTGCCCTGTTATTTGACCCATAGCTGAAGGGAAGAGACGGATTAATACCTTTCCCAAGGGTATTTGCGCGTAAGTGAATACAATGGATTCAACTTATTTCTTCATAGCAACAGCAAATCGACCCCACACTTTATGCACAGTAAAAGCTTTGATTGTTTCCAACTATTATGTTCAGTCAGTCAGTAAAGTGTCATACGTGATACACGCTTTGGGCGATCATGTCTCAAAAGAGTCATGACTGACTATCCCGCAGAAAGTTGCCATTCCTTTCTGCGGTAGACTGGTTGCCAGCCAAGGCTATAGAACCCAATCTGTAATGTTATTTAACCCATAGCTGGAAGGAATAGATGGATTATTACCTTTCCCAACAGTCAGTCAGTTAAGTGCCAGACGTGATACACGCTTGGGCGATCATGTCTCGAAAGAGACATGACTGACTGGGCAGAATATTATCCCGCAGTAGGTTGCCATTGCTTCCTGCGGTAGACTGGTTGCCGACCAAGGCCATAGAACACAATCTGTCCTGTTATTTAGCCCATAACTGGAAGGAATAGACGGATTAATACCTTTCCCAAGGATATTTGCACGTAAGTGAATGCAATTAATTCAGCTGGAATTCGAACTCGGCTCCTCGATTCCTCGTTCCGCGCCGATATCCATTGCACCACAACGCACATTTGTGCGTAAGTAAATGCAACGATTTCAGCTGAAATTCGAACTCGGCTCCCCGATTTGTCATTCCGAATCGATATTCACTGCATCACAACGCACATCCACATTTTGATTAGTACGACTCCATTTTTGATTTGCAATGTATTACTTTGATGTTTATTAGTCCGTTTTCGTTGCTAACATTTCATTTTGGTTGCTATTTGCTCTGTTTGGATTGGTACTATTCTATTTTACTTGGTACAATGTTGATTTTGAAAGTGAAATGGTATAGATCATCTCGGTAGATCGACGGTTTCGCAAAAATAATTCAGTCAATGTACTCGCTCCTTTGTTGGTTGGATGTTGAGAAAGTAGAGACTGTTAAGAATCCCAGTGTTGTAAAAGCTTTGATAGGCCTGCTCTCTCACTGCTTGTCACGATCTTTGTCGATGTCGACGTCTTGGAATTTGAGTAAAAATGATCTTGCAATTAAACGGCACGACGACATCCTACCAACCCACTACGTTAGGCAATTTCGACGCAAATCTGGATGTTCTGCTGCGGTTTATTTTCCTGTCAGTTGTCATTTGTGCAAAGACGTTCGTTATTGCTTGCTGCGTTTAGTGCAACTGCCCTCGGTTTTCAACAGAGAACGTCGTAAAACATAAAGACTGAAATGCAAAAATGATTGGGCCACCTTGAGAAATTAATTACTTTTGTTAATTTTACCCGAACATCAAAAGCGATTAGATGATTGTTTTACTTTTTTTTCGGTATATTTTTTGGTCTTTGACAGCTCAAAAACCGATAGATAGATAAAAACAATATGAACATATATATAAAACATGATATATATATATATATATATATATATATATATATATATATATGACCCAAAAAGCCAACAAACCTACCTAGGTTTCACCTAACCGGATCATCAGGGAAAGTAGGCTTAGTTCTGACTTCGGTCCGAAGATTTTTGACTGACTTTCATGCCCTAAGCTCTTTCTTTTTTTGCAACCATTTTTTTCTTCGTTCCATAGCTTTCGAGGAAGGTTTTCGAAACGAGTATAATTATAATCTTGTTTATATATATATATATATATATATATATATATATAAATAAACTGACTGATAAATATATATATATATATATATATATATATATATAGATAGATAGATAGATAGATAGATAGATAGATATTAACAGATTGAGATAGATAGATAGATAGATAGATAGATAGATAGATAGATAGATAGGATGAGATAGATAGAGAGATAGATTTAATTAATAAAATCAGTATACGACAGAAACGTCAGATATCGAGTGTTTCCAGGGAAAATTACTAAAAAGAAACACTGTTTTTTAATTAGTTGTTGTTTTTTTTTTTGTTTTTTTTCTGTCAATCAAATGAAGACCCTATTCCGTTTAACAATCACGTGATCATGAACAGTTTGTTTTACTGGAAGTCGAGTAAATTTTCTCTAATGATTTTTTCTCACTTCCAAAGTCAGTCTTTGTCAGGTTGTGACAGACAATTCTTTATTTAAAGAGCAAGAAATGTACTCTGATTTGACTTGCAGTCTTTTAGAAACCAGACAGTGGTCTCCCCAAAGTGCTCATCTCCAAAATCTTAAACCTTTTCGGCCACCTTTATTTATAAATATATGTCCGAGGCTTCGTTCTGATCAATGTTTATTTAATAAGAATAAATTCATTGATTACTTTGGCATTATCAATTAGCCGTCGCTCTGGAATTTAATTTCGGCTACGATAACCACTTGATGTCATTCAACTCAAACCGTTTTTAAAAATAATTTTTTATCCAATGAACGGCCAGTGAGTCACTCAAAGTAGACGGTTACTGAACAAAGCTTTTGCATGAACGCAAGAAAAAAAGATAAGAGTATCAGTTTATGTGTGACAGAATGTCAGGATGTACGTTGTGGTGCAGTGGATATCTACTCGGAACGAGAAATCGAGGAGCCGAGTTCGAATTCCAGTTGAATTCCTTCTATACATTTACGCGCAAATACCCTTGGGAAATGTAGTAATCCGTCTCTTCCCTCTAGTTGTGGGTTAAATAACAGGACAGATTGGGTTCTATAACCTTGGCTGGCAACCAGTCTACCGCAGAAAGCAATGGCAACCTACTGCGGGATAATCTTCTGCCCAGTCACTCATGTCTCTTTCGATACATGATCGCCCAAGCGTATATCACGTATGGCACTTAACTGACTGACTGAACATAATAGTTGGAAAAACATTAAAGCTGCTACTGGGCAAAAAGTGGGGGATCGGTTTTCTATTGTTATGAAGTAATAAACTGATCCCCCACTAATTACTACTTATTAATATAATGATATAATCCATCTCTTCTTACTCCAGCTATGAGCTAAATGGCAGGGTAGATTGGGTCTCTATAGTCATGGCTCGCAGAAAGCAATGGCAACCTACTGCGGGATAATCTTCTACCCAGTCATTCATGTCTCTTAGTAGGATATATAATGGTTATTCCGATACATGAAGGTCGTGGTTAACATTTTAGTAATCAAGGAAACATTCTCTGAAGATTATGTTCCAGTAGATGGTAACATGTATAGTTAATGAGGATATGTAGGATAGATAATTGTTAAAGCAAGATTTGATGAGGGTAAGTTCATTGCGATTGGAAGAGCAGGTCCTAAGGAGACTGTTCCGCGAAGCAAAAGTTCTGAAACTTCCTTCTTTCTGTTGAGAAACACAAGGAACTGGGGGGGTCGTCTGGGTGTACATATAATGACGGCTGTTAGCTGTGGGACTAATGGTTGTAACTCGTTAAAATATTTATAATTTAATAATTCTTTTTTTTTTTCCTGAGACAGTTGTGATTAATTAAAACGATAGCATTCCGACTCTCAAACATGGATTTTAAAGATTTGTCAGAGAAGCGATTTCTTCATATAATACCGAACCAAGAGGTTACTTAAAATATATACCACGGGTTGACACAATCTCTGGAGGTGAAACGGTGTTTGGAGAAAAATGCTCAGATGCTGTAGAATTCCTATATATATATATATATATATCAAATTCACTTACGAACTTAGCAATGATAACAAAATTCCTTTTCTTGATATATTAATTAATACTGACAACAATAAATTTACTATCTCACCGTATCAAAAACCCACTAATAAAAATCCCTCCACACTCAATTATATTAGTGAATGCCCCCACTATTACAAAATAGCCATTATAAAAAATCTATTATATCGTGCAAAAGTCAATTCATCTACGAATCAGATCTTCTACAGTGAACTAAAAAACATAAAACAGACACTCATCAATAATAATTTTCCCAACTACATAGTTCACGAACAAATACGTTATTTTCTTAAAAAGCTTAACATCCTAAACATATCACTCTCTTATACCGTAGCCAGATGCACTCTAACTACCAACTAGAAAACATCCTAAAAAAACTCATAAATACTAATATTTCTCCGACAGACTCTAACAAAAGAATTAAGTTTATTATATATTACACTAAATCCACTATATCTAATTCATTCGTCCGCAACGACTCTTCCCCCACTGTTAGTGATTTGCAAAAAAACAATGTAGTATATAAATTCATATGTCCATTTAGAGAATGTATCTCTAACAACCTCAATAATATCTACATTGGCCACACTACAAATTCGCTCTCACGGCGTCTGACGTTGCACTTAAATGAAAATTCAAATATATTCCGTCATTTAAAACAACACGGTTATCAACGCACACTTCTGAGAAAAACGCTCGTTGATAACACGTACATACTTAAACAAGAAAATAATAAACAGAAACTAAAAATCCTCGAAGCAATCTACATTAAACAATTTAAACCTGGTTTGAATACAATCAATTTTGATATTTCCAATAACGTACTCAAATGCCTGTAATCAGATCAGGGACCACAACGCCACTATTTTGTCACTGTCTTCGGCCATCCGTGATGGACTTATATTTTCAATTTAATTCTCTTTATTGTTAATAACTTAAATGTTCTATGTTTGCTGTGTGTTAATATTTACTCTTTGATAATGGCTTATGTGAGCCGAAAGCTTAGACCCGATAAAAAATCAACAATTACTGTGATTTTTTGTTGTCTTTCAACGATATCACCATCAAGTATATCAGACGGTATGAACGGATCCTACACAAAATTAATAGACAAAACTTGTCTATATTATTCAATGAAACCTGCATTAATATATATATATATATATATATATATATATATATATACACACACACACACACACACACACACACACACATATATATATATATATATATATATATATATATATACTAGCAGTATAGCCCGGCGTTGCTCGGGTGTAATGAAAACTTTAAAACTAATCCATGCTCCTGGAGCTCAGACTCTTTTGACGTTGGCACGAAAGACTAAAACGCAATAGTTGTTTCCAGTTAAAGCGAAAACGTAGACTGAAAGAAAAATGAATCAATGTAAGTCAAATTTTTATTTCCTGGTATAGATATCAAGTTTTTTTTGTTGCAAACTGAATTTTGAATGCTAAAAATAAGTCCTCCGAGTAAAAGGTATCATGGCTGAGTCTAAGAACTACAATTATACCTACTTAGAGCCAAACCCGAAGCAAAAACTAAAATAAAAGGACTGAAAAAAATACAGACATACAAGCAGATAAACAGACACACAGACAAACATCTTGCTTTTATATATATATATATATATATATATATATATCGATTTTCTGCACTATTGTGGGAACTGCAATCTTGAAACTTCTGAATCTCGTTTCTTATGTCTTTGTCTATGAGTGTATCAAATTTGATTAAAATCGAACCACTCCTTCTATAACTCGATTTTTTCGATTATCGATTTTCGATATTTATCGGGAGTACCTCGACACAAAACCTAGCTAAGAACACTCGCACATGCTTATAGTATAACTGTATAAATTTTCAAGAAAATCAGTTCAGCCGTTTCGGAGTCTATAGGTAACGGACACACACACCCACACAGACACACACAAAGTTCCATTCATAAAATAAGTTTAGATTTAGATATTAATTAATACTTTAGAACATGTACAAACGACTACAAAATTGTACATTTTGTTTTGACATTGAAAGAACAATGTCTCATCAGGTAGTTAATAATGATGGTAATAATAGTTTTATTATCATCATTATTTTAACAGAATATGTTATTTTAACAGAATATGTTTAAAAGAAAGATTGCTGCCCAAATGTATATATATACGTACATGTGTGTGTGTGTATATGTGTGTGTGTGGATAGGTATGCACACTGTTTTTGATTTCGTCTATAGTATTTTTTATAATGAACAAACACGTACATACATATATAAATATATATATATATATATATATATATATATATATGCATGAATATATATATATATATATATATATATATATATATATATATATATATTACTTCAAGCTTTATATAACCGTATTTGAGTAGAAGCTTTGGTTATTCTAAACAATACTTATTTCTTCTCTTTGCCTGCGTACAGGAAAAGACAATAAATTTTCTTTTAAAAGCATAATATTACGTCGAAGTTAATAAAATATGTCGGACTAAAATACATGCATATCGATTTATATATATATATATATATATATATATATATATATATATTTTAATTCAGATACTTCAATCCAAGGGAAAAAAGCAGGAAGGTAAATTCCAAAAACCCGATCCTAATTAATATTAAAAATTTTATTTTAATATTAAAAAATGATACAGGAAGAGAGCTCCATGTAATAAAATATTACAGAGCAAATATATATTAAAAAAGGATTAATTCAAAATCTTTCAACATCTTTGAATTAATCCTTTTTTAATATATATATATATATATATATATATATATATATATATATATACTGCTAGCCAATATATATATATATATATATATATATATATATACTGCCAGCCAAAATTATTAGGCCAGCCCAGTTTAAAAAAATATGATGTTTTCATACTATTTTTTATTATTTATTGCCAAGTAGATAATTCTAAATGAAAATAGAATGTTTCTTTTGTTATTATTACTTTGAAAATTTTACAAAACAGCCACGAAGCCTTTACTTCGGCCAGCCAATAAGAACAAGAGACTAGCATGGGGGAAAGATCACAAAAACTCGACACCAGAACAGTTCATTTGATTTGATGCACATGTTATTGTGCAGTATTAACAAAAGAACCATTCTATTTTCATTTAGAATTATTCACTTGGCAATAAATACTAAAAATGGCCGGTGGTATATATATATATATATATATATATATATATATATACATAGCATTCATATATATATATATATATATATATATATATCTTTTCAATGTCGAAACAAATGTACTATTTGTAGTCGATATATGAAAAATCTGTACATGTTCTAAAATATAATTTATAATATATATATATTACTTATGTACGTATAGATAGATAGATAGATAGATAGATAGATAGATAGATAGAAAATGAACAGCATCAGATAGATAGATAGATAGATAGATAGATAGATAGATAGATAGATAGATAGATAGATATGGGAGGAATTATAGAGATAGATAGATAGATAGATAGATAGATAGATAGATAGATAGATAGATAGATAGATAGATAGATAGAAAGAAAATAGATAGATAGATAGATAGATAGATAGATAGATAGATAGATAGATAGATAGATATGCGAGGAATTGTAGATAGATAGATAGATAGATAGATAGATAGATAGATAGATAGATAGATAGATAGATAGATATGAGGAATTGTAGAGACAGATAGATAGATAGATAGATAGATAGATAGATAGATAGATAGATAGATAGATATGGGAGGAATTATAGAGACAGACAGACAGACAGACAGATAGATAGATAGATAGATAGATAGATAGATAGATAGATAGATAGATATGCGCGGAATTAGATTGATAGATATGCGATGAACTAGATAGATAGATAGATAGATAGATAGATAGATAGATAGATAGATAGATAGATAGATATGCGAGGAATTATATTGATAGATATGCGAGGAATTAGATAGATAGATAGATAGATAGATAGATAGATAGATAGATAGAAAATGAACAGCATCAGATAGATAGATAGATAGATAGATAGATAGATAGATAGATAGATAGATAGATAGATAGATGGAGAGAAA
>JBBBDQ010032676.1:142500-157500 GCA_037127315.1 Ascarosepion bandense | reverse complement strand
GAAGACACTAAACCGGATGCGAAAACCGTATGAATATAACAACAAATTAAACAGACACACCTTCTCGATTCAATTTAATAAACTTGTTTGGATATATATCTATGTGTATAGACCCACACGCACACGCATATATATATATATATCGTAGAAGTAATACAAACTGAAGGGTTAGCAGACTACTGCTTGTAATTATTTACTTTATTATAAAACCGATATATATATATATATATATATATATATATATATATTTTTTTTTTTTTCTAAACATATACTGTTAAATATAAGAGACAATGAATGTCTATTATGTTTAATCATGAGCCGTTCTAAACGTCGTATTTTGGCTTTAATTTCAGTTGAAAATAAAGACAAAAATTCTCCAACATTTGGATCATTTTTGATTAATTTGCTTTCACATGAGCCATCTTCAGAGAGGTTATTTAGACGGTAATACGTCATAGAACCGCATTGCAAATTTGAGAACTGCGTTTGTTATTTTTGGTTATATTGCCGTTGCCTAGCGGAGTTTTATGTCAACACAAAATAAAATCGTCGGTGATGGTGGATGTTATTGTTAATTTTTTATGAGGTTCCATTGAAATTTCTTGGTGTTACCGTCTAAATAATTTCTCTGAAGATGGCTCATGTGAGCCGAAAGCTTAGAAGTAAATTAATTTATTAAACGTCGTACAAATGGCAACATTGAAGATGAAGACAATAGTCCGAATAATGTAAATAGTTTAAATACTACCTCATCTCAGAAATATAGACAAATGGAATGATCTATTATTAAACGTCGTACAAATGACAACAAAGATGAGGACAATAGTCCGAATCATGTAAATAGTTTAAATACTACCTCATCTCAGAAATAGAGATAAATAGAATGATCTATTATTAAACGTCGTACAAATGGCAACAAAGATGAGGACAATAGTCCGAATAATGTAAATACTGTAAATACTACCTCATCTCAGAAATATAGACAAATAGAATGATCTATTATTAAATATCGTGCAAATGACAGCAAAGATGGGGACAATAGTTCGAATAATGTAAATAGTTTAAATACTACCTCATCTCAGAAATATAGACAAATAGAAAGATCTATTATTAAACGGCGTAAAAATGGCAACAAAGATGAGGACAATAGTCCGAATAATGTAAATACTGTAAATACTACCTCATTTCAGAAATATAGACAAACACTAGATAGATTGAATGGAAAAAATATTAAAACCAGAATTCTAACTCTGCACAACCACATGGAAAATATATAACTTTTTTCGTGTATTCGATAAGAAAAAAAATGTTGAAAAATTGTAAAATATTTAAAAAACGGCTACCCAAAGTATAATATTTTCTAGATCACTTTTTAGATCATAATTAATAAAAGCAAAATAAAAGTTGTATATAACACCATAACGCTGCTGTAACATAATGGAAACATATCAAAACATTTATGTAATCATATTCTCTATGATTACATAAATTAAATGAAATCATATGCCGTAGTAGAAGCTCCGTGGAAATGTCATTGGCATGAGGAGCGTTAGACATTCAACTCGCCTCAGGTGAGTTTCAATTACTTTTCAGTAATTTACTTCTTGTAAACACATCAATAAAGATGAAGACAAACAATGTAAAAAAAGATTATGAAATTAATTCCTCGCCTTTTCTCACGCTCAAAAAAAAAACCACACATTAACGTACTATCTTGAGAGGCTCTTAGTTTTTAAGTTAGATGAAAATTAGCATCAAAATGTATTATTTACAACGAAAGGCGTCACATACCTTTCACATTTTTTCCTCCTTCTTTTTTGAGAGGCGGATCAAAACAGGGAATGTAATATCTTGGACGAGGGAAGCATAAGATAAAATATTTGAAAAAAAGAAATCGTTAAGATATGAAGCCCACGCAGAGATCCAAACCGATCATCTTATCGTCGAGGGAATAGTCAATTGCCCACTGCTACAGTTTCAGAGATTCAAGAGCAAACTTACTATGAAATATATATGCATATAAGTGCAGGTTAATTTTTCACTCGTTTAAAGAAAATCAAAACTTCACTGAGAGTAAAACATGGGGTTTGATATAATAACTACTGACACCAAAGATTAGATATATATCTTTTACCATATTTTAAGGATTTAGTTTTTTAACTTCTGCTGAAAATGTACAGAAATGCTTAATTTTCACAGGTTTTTGTTTACAAACTGATTCAACATCTTACTATTCCAAGAATAAATTCAAATAAAGTCGGTATTTTTGTATTAGATACATTGAGAGTATTTACATTATTCAGACTATTGTCCTCATCTTTGTTGTCATTTGTTCGACGTTTCGGCCGTTGTACACTCCGGCCTTCTTCAGGTGCTAGGAATTCCCCACCGAACACTTTATTACAATCACTGGGGTATATGAACTCCATTCCTTGCGCAATGCTCGATTAAAAGTCATGAATTATCTCCCTCTAACCCTGCAAGCTACTTTTTTACCACTGCTGTAGTCTGGTATTGAACACACAACTCTAAGAGTCTAGTCAGGAACTAACCAGCGTCTATATGTGTTGCACTAGCTATTGAAAAAATGAAGGTCCTAGTTGCGAACACGATGATTTAGCAATAATATGCTTGTACCATTCATCTTATCCATATGCAATTTGTAAAACTTCAGTAAATTATAAATTGTGCAAAGCTGTAAGATTTCCCTGGTCAGTCAATCAGTCAGTTAAGTGCCATACATGATACACGCTTCAGGCGATCATGTCTCGAAAGAGACATGACTGACTGGGCAGAAGATCATCCCGCAGTAGGTTGCCATTGCTTTCTGCAGTAGACTGGTTGCCAGCCATGACTATAGAGTCCCAAAAAGCACATGTAGAGACGATAATGGTTAACCTGAGACTTGAACAGGTTAAAATTGTAGTGATCGGGGAAGCATCCTCTTGGGAGTCGGTTCCACAGAGAAGCAGTTCGTAAAAACTTACATCTCACCAATGAAATACGAAGGGTATAAGGGTGGGTCCTTACAATGTGCGTGGAATGGAAGTTCTTAGCCGTGAAATTTAGAACTGGTGTAACAAAAGAATGACGTTTGTCTGAACATTTTTCATGGAAATGGCAATAGATTAGCGAGAGGCTCACGATGTTTCATCTATGGAATAGGGGTTGCCGAGTGGAAATTAATTCATTACCGACAAGGCCACATAGATGATTTTGTCAAGGCTGGGAAGTACGGATTGGAAAGCTCTTGTCCAAATATGGCCGAAATCGTTGTGGTGCAGTGGATATCGGCTCGGAACGAGAAATCGGGGAGCCGAGTTCGAATTCCAGCCGAATTCATTGTATTCACTTACGCGCAAATACCCTTGGGAAAGGTATTAATCCGTCTATTCCTTCCAGTTATGGGTTAAATAACAGGACAGATTGGGTTCTGTAGTCTTGGTCGGCAACCAGTCTACCGCAGAAAGCAATGGCAACCTACTGCGGGATAATATTCTGCCCAGTCAGTCATGTCTGTTTAGAGACAAGATCGCCCAAGCGTGTTTCACGTATGGCACTTAACTGACTGACTGAATATAACAGTTGGAATAATGATTAAGGCTTCTACTGGTCATAAAGTGGGGGATGTTTTATATTGTTATGAAGTAATAAACTGATCCCCCATTTATTACTACTTTATAAAATACATCTCTTTCCCATCGAGCTATGAGTCATCGAGCTATGAGTCAAATAACAGGACAGATTGGGTTCTATAACCTTGGTCGGCAACCAGTCTACCGCAGAAAGCAATGGCAACCTACTGCGGGATAATATTCTGCCCAGTCAGTCATGTCTCTTTCAAGAAATGATCGCCCAAGCGTGTATCACGTATGGCACTTAACTGACTGACTGACTCCATTTTTGGTCTGATCTGCGCTAGGCAGTAACTGGATAAGCCGAGTAAATGTTTGTTTTTCTGAACTAAAAGTCTCTATTTGCAATAAAAATTACTGTTAACTCCTTGACACCAAATCTGGATTCAATTCTTTTAAAGCCTAATTTCAGTTCACACATTTCTAAGACATCAATGTTTTATTTTTTCTATATAGCCTTGTTCCCACAGAAGCAAAGTTGAAGTCCTATCTTTCCTCTAACGTTTTTATTTTTTCAGGTGAGATCCATATTTTAGTTCCACTAGATCATATAGTATAGCATGGTAGGTGTTACTTATGATTGGTCAAGACCAGGGCCGTAGCTGATGCTAAAAAAATACCGGGCACAGAGAAAATTTCCCGGATTTATTAGTTGACAATCTGATGACGTCATCAGTGTCATCCGTTTCCAGAAACTATGATTTTTGCTGATTTTTTCGGCTATTCTAATGGAAATTAGGCACAGAACGTAAACGAAAGCAGGAAATCTCCCAAAATTAATAAATAAACAGATTTTTACTGCATTCATTCGGATTTGTTCTTTCTTTCTTTCTTTCTTTCTTTCTTTCTTCGTGAATTGTTTAGTTTGATTTCTGATGAAGACATTTTTCCTTGCCCGGATTTTCACTATGATTGCACGGATCGGCCCGTACCCGTGTCCGGTGTGCCCGGTACTCAGATACGGCCATGGTCAGGACTGGTGGAACTAAGGAATATAGCTTGTTAGAAAACATGCATTAAAAATAGCAGAAGAATAGCGAGAGGCTTGAGACGTTTTGTCTGTCAGAAACGAATGAAGCTTCTCGACTGGAACTTACATCTCACCAATGAAATACGAAGGGAATGAGAGTAGGTCCCTACAATGTGTGTGGAATGGAGTTTCTTAGCTGTGAAAGTTAGAACTGGTGGAACTAAAGAATGTCGTTACGTCGAGGCACCTTCCGTGGAAATAGACATAGAGTACCGAGAGGCTTGCGACGTTTCGTCTGTCAGAAAAGGAAGAATCTACGCGAGTGAAACTTACATCTCACCAATGAAATACGAAAGGAATGAAGGCGGTTTCCACAGAAATAGTGATATAGCGACCCATTTTATTTACCTCGCGACCCACTGAAGGGTCGCGACCCACAGTTTGAAAAATTCTGGCGGTAACGGCTTATCCTGGACATAAAATGGTTAATATTGTAGTAATCAAAGAAGCATCATTTCAACACTCTCTTCCACAAAGTAGCCGTTCATTGGATGAAGATGACCACGTGACTTTCTTCTTATTAATGGAATACGACGATGAATTGTTCCTGTGTATGTGGCATGGTAGGTGTTACTTATGATGGGTCAGGACTGGTGACACTAAGGAATATAGCTTGTCAGAAAACATTCATTAGAAATAACGAAAGAATAGCTAGAAGCAGTCGAAGTTTCGTTTGTCAGAAAAGGAAGCTTCTCGATTGGAACTGATATCTCACAAATATAATACGTAGGGAATGAGGGTGGGTCCCTATAATGTGCGTGGAATGGTGGGTCTTAGCCGTGAAGGTTAAAACTGATGGAACTAAGGAATGTAAATTCATCTGATCAGTTTCTATGGAAACAGCGATAAGGTAGCGAGAAACTTGCTATAGAAAATGAAGAATCTGCTCGAGTGGAAATTACATCTCACCGATAGAATACAAAAGAAAAGAGGATGGTTCGCTACAATGGGCGAGGAAAGGGGTTCTAAGAAAATAATTCGTCAAATTAAATATGTTCACTTATCTGTCTCTGTTCTGCGTTTCATGGAATTACATCCGCTCTTCAGAATAATATGTTTATCGAAACTCCTGAAGATTAGAGGTAATACCTAAGAAGAGGCAGTCATAAGATTAAGTGAATAGATTTACTTTATTTTGTTTGTATATATGTGTTTGTTAGTGAGTGAATGTGGGTTGGCATGTATGAATGTGTTGTATCGTGGAGAAATGACAATAAACAGATATAAGTAAGTAATACGTTTATTCTTGGTAGATACTGTAGTATAAGTCGTGTAGGGTGGCAACAATTAGTGAGCTGAGTAGACAACGACCGTGCTAGCCGTCAGCTGCCGACTCCACTGTCGGTACACGATATTAGTCATTTATATATTGTGAACCCTATGTCCCATGTTCATTATGTTTTTATATATGTAATTTATATAGAATGAGAATTTATACTAGTTGTAATGATTAGCAAGCTTGTCTCACTAGATCAATTACAATTGGACAGTGAGCTCCATCCTCACTAGGTGCTCCATACATTTGGCCTTGTGCTACATTTAATCTGCGATTAGTAAATCACTATAATTTACGTGGAAGAATGTACAACAGAAATCTAAGTTGTACAAAACTTTAGTAAATATCCTTGAAAATAAGCATTCAAAAACCTCGGTTTTACGAACAAGATCCACTTCTGCCTATCAGTCAGTTAAGCGCCATACGTGATACACGCTTAGGCGATCATGTCTCGAAAGAAACATGATTAACTGGGCAGGAGATTAGCCCGCAGTAGGTTGCCATTGCTTTCTGCCTTAGACTGGTTGCCGACCAAGGCTCATAGCTGGACTGAAAAGAGATTGATTATATCATTATATTAACAAGTAGTAATTAGTGGGGGATCAGTTTATTACTACATAGCAATAGCAAACCGACCCCCCACTTTATGCCCAGTCGAAGCTTTAATTGTTTCCAACTATTATGTTTAGTCAGTTAAGTGCCATACGTGATACACTCTTCGGGCGATAATATCTCGAAAAAGACATGACTGACTGGGCAGAAGGTTATCTCGCAGTAGGTTGCCATTGCTTTCTGTGGTAGACTGGTTTCCAGAAATGACTATAGAACCCAATCTCTCCTATTATTTTACCCACAGCTGGAGGGAAAAGACGGATTAATACCTTTCCCAAGAATATCTGTGCGTAAGTGAATGCAATGAATTCAACTGGAATTCGAACTCAGCTCCCCAATTTGTCGTTCCGAGTCGATATCCACTGCGCCACAACGCACATCTTTACTTCTGCCTATAGGAAGAATATAACAGAAGGAAAGCAGGTCTGACATTAAAAAGCATATGGGGCCTGTCATTCGTAAATATTGAGTAAGTTGTCATATCTGGTCGGGCGCCCATTCTATTCATCTCAGGGGTTCTTGACAAGCTCTAAAGGAGAATCTGTAATATGATCGGTCCTGACCTGGAAACTCGGCTCCAGCCACTTTCTCACCGACGTGGCTTCCCTCTGTCTCTTCTACAAATGTTTTCATGGCTTCTGCCTAGCTCACTGGTGGCTCCTCCAGAAGAATTTACTCGAGCAACCAGACTGGCAACAAGGTCCCACCCTTTTACAGTTAAATCAATTAAATGCAGCTACACTTCTACTCTATCCGCTTCTTTTCTCGCACTTTCCGCCCGTGGAACTCCTTTCCGTATAATTGCTTCCCTGACAGCTACAATCTCCAAGAATTTAAATGCAATGTCAATTGCCATCTCTTATCTACTTGACTCCAGTCCTTCCCTCGTCTTTTCCCCATCATCCCGTGTATCTTGTCCTTTTCTTTTTCTCACTCCACCCTCACAACTATATTTACAGCCGTATTTCCATCCTTCTTTTACCCTTTCTCCGGGTTATGGTGAAACACACCTATTCCTCAGATAATGAGCTCTCCCTCCTATATTGATAAGTGTTAACAGGAAGTTAACTCAGGAAGTTCTTGGGAAGTTCATAGGAAATCTTTAGAGTTCTCTTTGAGTTCCGTAGAACTACTAGGCAGTTAATATTAGTCGGCAGTTAGCCGAAAACTAAGGAGTCAGCTTTCAGTGGAAGATTACCAAGTTCCTAACATTTTTGGTAGGTTAAGTCGATTATGAACCGACATAGCACGATTAAAACTTTCAATGCGAAAACTAATGCACAACATTCTGACACCCCTGTAACTAGTTCGTCTTTCTCTTCACTCTTCTCCTGCTTAAAATTTCACTTTTCTCTTATGTAGCCCACTGCACACCAGTGGTGGTATCGCCTTACTTAGGGTGAAACAATTAAAAAACATGCAAGTGGCTTTTAAGGAAACAATGCAGAGTGAACCTTACATGTATCTGGCTATTACTCTAACAGTGAGAAGCTTTACATGTTGAATGTCCTTTTTATACTTGGGGGCAGAAATAGCAGTGGTGTGAAAATGGCCCAGTTTCCGTAGATGTTATTTTCGGCCTGTCCCCACCTCCACCCACATTTTTTTTCTTTTAAGTTAAATGCGTGTTTATTGAATTTTCAAACGTCAGCACGCCTTTTACAGGTCTTCCACCAACTCAACTCGCAAAGGTGGGGCTTAGGAGGACGCCAAAATTATAGGTTTCACCTCGGATAATGACAAGGTTGGTGAGCGTTGAAGTGCTGCTCGCCCGTCGGAAAAGGACGGCAGGTGTGTCGAAGGCGGAGAGCAGAGAGCGGAGGGCGGAGGAGAAGAGAGACAAAGAATGAAAGGATAATTGATTGGATGAATGGACCAATGAATGGAAAGAACACTACAAAGGACAGGGACAACAATAGATAGATAGATAGATAGATAGATAGATAGATAGATAGATAGATAGATAGATAGATAGATAGATAGATAGATGAAGAGACTGGGATAGATAGATAGATAGATAGATAGATAGATAGATAGATAGATAGATAGAAGAGACTGGGATAGATAGATAGATAGATAGATAGATAGATAGATAGATAGATATGAGATATGAAGAGACTGGGATAGATAGATAGATAGATAGATAGATAGATAGATAGATAGATAGATAGATAGATAGATAGATAGATAGATTTAAATCGATGTAGTCAGCATAAAAAGAAATAATAAATGAGATAAAAATTGGTAATTAAAAACGTTATATTATCTTTTGCCGGAATAATTATCACTATTCAGAATGTCAACATTATCATCATCGTCATCGGAAAAAAAATCATCCGCATTATCATAGCCACTATCATAATTAGTGTTGAGGAGAAATCTCACTAATCATTTAATTAATCTCATTTGATCTTTCGTAATACCGAGCTGTCAGTGGCGAAGCGTGAGGACTTGACGGTCGTCATTGTCCAGATGAGGATGGCCGAACACCATCAAAGTGAAGGAATTAATGTCAGCGGTGATGAGATAACGCCCAGAAGCCTCTTCTTCAACAATCTCGGGCAGACAATTGGCTTGGCAGTATTACAAACACACCGACTCTGTAGTGCAGCCATATTAAAAAGGTCATTACACAAACGATACACTCTACCCGCTTCGATGTTGATGGGTCTTCGTTTAGCTTTACTTTGTTTTAAGCCCATAACGATAGGTCATTCATAATGATGACACTCCCTCAGATTGAGCTCTCACTCTCTCACTCTCAAAATATATATATATATATTTATATACAAATCTGTCAATCGCTAAAAAATGGCCGGAAAATTAAAAATTAAAAAAAAAGTATATCTGAAAATTTTAGATTCCAATCAATAGAATTTCTGTTTGGAATACACCAGACTATTTTGCTTACTGGAAATAGTAAATTTAATCATTTAGCTTTCAATTAAAACTAAAATAAAAATTTCAAGAAATTTTTTTATTTTTATAAAAATTATATTAAAATTTGGATATTGAAAATGAGTGAAGGTACCTATACGAATGTATGCGTTTGTGCGTCAGTAAAGTTAGTATGTGTATGAATGATGAAATACATTTCTGTTTAAAATTCTAACGAAACAATGTATATCATATATATATATATATATATATATATATATATATACATATATATATATATACGCATCGTTCATTCAGCAATGAATTAAAGCACTCTCAGCTGCTGAGCGTGTATAATGATAATATACACGCTAAAATGTCTGCTGGTCTGCTGCCTTCTACCGAGCGCCCGTAGCTCAGAGATAGAATCGCCGACCGACGACAATTCGGTCGAGTTTCAATCCGATGTGAGGGGCTATCGGCCGTCTGACCGTACTGATGAGCTTTGGTACAGCGAAACAGATCTGTCTGCGGATGACTGTATATATGTATATATATATAAGTAGAGGGTAGGTATTGATAGAATAAAATGCCGCATTCAAAAAACACTATTCTTTAAAAAGTTTTCAATACAAATTAGAGAGAATGATAACACACCTCGCAGTTAGCACTAGGATTTGCTTTGTGGTGCAGTGGATATCGGTTCGAAACGAGAAATCGGGGAGGCGAGTTCGAATTCCAGTTGAATTCATTGCATTCACTTACGCGCAAATACCTTAGGAAAGGTATTAGTCCGTCTCTTTCCTCCAGCTATGAGTTAAATAACAGGACAAATAGGGTTCTCTAGCCTTGGCTGGCAACCAGTCTATCGCAGAAAGCAAGGGCAACCTCCTGCAGGATAATCATCTGCCCAGTCAGTAATGTCTTCGGTGTTTTAGTTTGAGTTTTGTTTAACGGCATATCAAACTCTGTGGGATATTTAATGCCAAAAAGGTGAGGTCTTAAGTTATTTTTTTAATGCTCAGTTTTAGTGAGAAGGTTGATTTAATCAGAGTTTAATAAAATTTTGTTTCTATTCATTTTAATTTTAGAAAATGTCTTTTAGTTTTTTTTTTGTTTTTCTTTAATCGTTTCACCCCAAGCAAGGCATTCCATTGCCACTATTGCGCTTGGGGCTACATAGGGGAAGGTAAATAGAAAGAGTGGTTAGATATAGGAAATGTCAGAAGGGGAGTGATAGGTAGTTGGGAGGATGGGAAGAGTGTTTGAAAGAATGGAAGCGAGTTAGTGTGTTAGGAGGTGTCTATTGACCTTACATTTAAACTCCTGGAGATTGTAGTTGTCGGGGAAGCAGTCATGTGGAAGGGAATTCCACAGTCGGGAAGTACGAGAAAAGAAACTGTTGGAGTAGAAGTTGCGGTTGCATTTTATCGGTTTCACTGTAAAGGGGTGGGATCTAGTTGCTAATCTAGTATCTCGTGCAAATTCGAACCTAGCGGGCACCAGTGATCTAAGTTCATCGGAACAGAAGCCATGGGAGTATTTATAGAAGGGACACAGGGAAGCCACGTCGCGCCGGTGAGAGAGAGACTGCAGGCGGTCTGCTAAGTCGGTATCGATCACATTACAGACCCTCCACTGTACCTTGTCGAGAAGCCCAAGGAGAATAGCAGTATGGCAACAGTATTCAATGCACGGGCGGATGGTAGATTTATAAATGTACAGGATAGCTTCAGACGGGAAAAAACCTCCGGGCCCTGCACAGAGAACCGACTTTCATAGCAGCGGATTTAGCAATGGATTCGATATAGTCATTCAACTTGAGGTCCGCTGAAAGCGTGAGACCAAGGAGGCGCAGTGTTTTACTCTCTGGGAGGCAAGCCTGGTCAAAAATGTTTTCCTGAGAACAATTTTTTCCTTCAAAAATGTGTTGTGGGCTGGTAATAATTTTTCCATAAAAAATGATTTGTTGGTAAAATTTTTCTCTCAGAAATGTATACAGTTAAATGCCATTCGTGACTGGGCAGAAGTTTATCCCACAGTAAGCTGCCATTGCTTTCTGCGGTAGACTGGTTGCCAGCAAAGGCTATAGAACCCAATCTCTCCTGTTATTTAACCCATAACTGGAAGGATTATACTGATTAATACCTTTCCCAAGGGTATGTATATTTTTCTAAAAGAAATTATTTTTATGTATATATTTCTACAAAAGTGTATTTTTATATTTTCATAGTTTTTTGACCCCTGTTTGGAGGTCTACTATTTGACCATATCTGGGACCCTAGCAGGTTCTACCACTTTGGGTCAGCGTGAACCTGGGAACAACAACAATTAAAAGGTGGTTCCATGCCCCTCACAATCTCCTAATCAGAGGCCTTGCTACCGGAGACAACCTTCGGAACGTATATAATGTACGTATATATATATGTATATATATATATATATATATATATATACACTACGTAAATTCAATAAAATATTTTCAGTAATAAGAAATATTGTCGGGTAAAAACATTCACTGTTTGTAAATAATTTTTCTGCGTTTCGAGTAAAAAAAACAAAAGAAGAAAATAAAGACATTGAACTGAGCTCTGACTTATTGTTTCCATATGAGGAGGCGCACTTAACATAAAAGTGATTTGTCTTACTGAAAAATCGGAATATAGATTCGATTCCTGTTGCAAGATGCTTTTTCGTTAGCAAAACTTTTGTTCATTATGGCTGGTAGATACGAATTTCAACTAAAACCAAATCAAATGCAAATACAGTGATGTGTACAACCCAGTAATTAAACACATTCTTTATAGTAATAATAATAATAATAATAATAATAATAATATATATATATATATATATATATAGTCATCCGGAGACAGATCTGTTTCGCTGTATCACAGCTCATCAGTACGGTTAGACAACCGATTGCTTTTAACCCAAGACACTACCTACCATAATTATTTGGCCACACAAGGTTTTTAAAGGAAATTATGTATTTCATACTACTTTTCGTATTTATTGGCAAATGAAAATGAAATGGTTCTTTTGTTATTACTTTGCAAAATTTTACAAGGCAAGAAAGAAAAGATGAACTCGTCAGAAACACCCTAAATTTTCTTCATTCTTTCATTGATGAAACTTCAATATAGGTAATTATTAAATATTTATAAATTTATTTGATGCTCATGTTATTGTGCAATATTAACAAAAGAACCATTCTATTTTCATTTACAAATATTCACTTGGCAATAAATACTAAAAAATAGTATGAAATACGTCATTTTTTTACAATACTACGGTGGCCTAATAATTATGACCGGTTGTGTATATAGAACAGAAATTGAGGATGTTCCAACGAACGAAATATGTATAGGTGAAAAAAGACTAAGAGATCTGGATATGTAAATTCAGAAAATTATTCATCTGAAGAGAGTCAACTTTGGAGCCGAAACGCATGTAGCGACACAAATATAATTATGAATACAAAATGTGTTAAAGAAAATATAAAGAAGACAAATAATATTAATAATAATTATGTTCATAACGATAACAATAAATCTATGCTTTAAACAAACCGTTCACGGATATTCACACTATTGTCACACCTTCTCTCTATCTCTCTCTATCTCTTTCTCTCACTCTCTCTCTCTCTCTCTCTCTCTCTCTATATATATATATATATATATATATATATATATATATATATATATATATAAATGTTATGACCGCTTGGCTAGCCTTTAATCTTTGGTTTTATTAGATGGGGGGGGTAAAGAGGTGTTAACGGTGAAAGAGGGTGAGATTGAACCTATCTTTAATGTTTATTTGTACACGTATAAAATATTTTATATTTAAGCACAGTTTTATAATTAATCTAATTTTGTATATTTAACCTAAATTTTCAATTTAGGAAATTACTTTTTTGTATAAACTTTAAATTAGATTTGATTATAGTTCGTGGTGTATACATATCAGTCTATTCGCATACTTATCTCATTGTTCATATCTATCTATCTATCTATCTATCTATCTATCTATCTATCTATCTATCTATCTATTACAGACTATTCATATCGATCTAACTCCGTTCATGTCTGTCTATTTATGTCGGCATAGATTATGGGGTAATCGCAGCAAAAAGATTGGGAACCTATATATATATATATATATATATATATATATATATATATATATTATGAAAATACTTTAATCCAAAACGGAAAAGTAGGAAGGTAAATCCCTAGAACCTGACCCTAATTAATATTAAAAATCTTTCATATTAAAAAATGATACAGGAGGAGAGCTCATTGTAATTAAAATAACAGAGCTAATATAAAATAAAATAAATTTTCAATATTCAAAAATGTTGAATGAACATTTTGACTTTATGTCAAAATGTTCATTCAACATTTTTGAATATTGAAAATTTATTTTATTTTAAAATTAAAATTATAAAAATAAATTATTTTTAAATTTATTTTATCCCTAAGAGAGATTTTACATCACCTCAGCAACGGTCCTTCTTTCAAAATGTAAATAAAAATAAGAATAAAAAAAATAAGACTCTTATTTTTATTTCCATTTTGAATGAAGTACCGTTGCTGAGGAGATGTAAAATCTCTCTTAGGGATTTTATGTCGAAATGTTCATTCAACTTTTTTGAATATTGAAAAGTCATTTTATTATATATATATATATATATATATATATATATAATCTCCAAGTGAATAAAGAACGAATAAAGTATTAACAACACTCGAAACATTAATTTTAAAACAGTGCTCAATATAGAAATAAAGCAATGAATTTTTATTATAAGTTATAGTTTAGATCATGTACAAATTACAATTTACTACAAAAGTGCACATTTTGTTTCAACAACGAAAAAACAATGTCTCATTAGGTAATTAATAATGATGGTAATAAACATTATTTTTTAAAAAGATAATTAAAAAATCTCACTTCCTCTTTATTTTTGGATTTTTTTTTTGTACTAGGCAAACAGGATAGAAAAGATGGGAAAACAAAAAAGGAAGATGTCATTATTTTTATAAAAAATGCCAAAGGTTCCAGTTTTAAACTATGTAACAATGAATGTATCTATCTACAATCCACTTCCGGCCAATTGTTTGACATTTCAATTTTTTTTAAGTTTCTACGGTCGTCAGCCGCACACTTTCTTTCCTCCGTGCATTTTCTCACTTTTTCCTTTTTGTTAAGCCCAGACTTCACGTGACCCTTATGTGTATCTATCTATATTTCACCTCCTACCAAAATTTGAGTCTATTTCTCTCTGAGCCGTTATCATCGGCTCTCTCCTCTTTGCTCTTTCTTTCTCTCCTGTTTTCCTCTTTGCTTTTTATGTCCACTTTTTATTTTTTATTTTCTCTATATTTTCTCTGTATCGCGCTTTTTATTTCTTATGTATCTCTCTTTCTCTTTTTCGCTTTTCCCTCTTTTTTTGATTTTCTTTTTCTGTTCTGTATGTCCGAGAAATTTTGGCTATACTTTTAACCATTTTTGACGATGATTATTTTTATTTAAATGAATATATATATATATATATATAGCAT
>JBBBDQ010032676.1:115000-137500 GCA_037127315.1 Ascarosepion bandense | reverse complement strand
TTGTAGCAGCTATAGCTTAGTTTTATTTATTTCTATTGAATATTTTGCTTAGAGGGTTATTTTTGGGGAAAATGCTTATCTATTAGTTTAAGAAATTTATGTCCCAGTTTAAAGTTAACTGATTAAAAGGAGGGTTATACCATATGATTTTTCTGTTTCTATTTTTTCTTTTTGAGCTCTTTTTTTCGACAAAGTTAATTTTGGATGATTGATATCCGCTGTCTTTGAGAATTTTATCGTAAATTACTATGTGTTTATTAAATATTTCTTTATTTGAAGAGTGTGTGCGGCGTTCGACTGATGATAGGATATGTTTGATAATGGATCGTGGGTAATTAGAATTGGGGTTTATATAGATTGGGCGAGCATTATTTTTCATATAAGTTTGGAAAGTGTTCGATACTAAGTCTAATGTTATGTCTAGGAAGTCAACTTGCTTGATATTAGGGATAATTGTCCAATGTCGAAACAAAATTTGCATTTTGTAGTGGATATATATAAAATTTGTACATGTTCTAAAATATAATTTATAGTAAATATTCACAGCTCTATATTATATATCGATCACTGTTTTAAATTAATGTTTTGGACGTTGTAAATTTTTCTTCGTTCCATATTCACTCGGATATATATATATATATATATATATATATATATATATATATATTGGAAATTCAATTATAGTCAAAGCAATAAAAATAACCAGATGACCAATAGAAGACAATTACAGAGACACTCCTAGACAAGGAAGACACCTAGAAGATAATTTTAACTTACTAATGAAGAAACCCTAAACCAAAATCATTTGGGTAAGAACTTGATTCGTTTATCTATTTTTTTAATTTATTTATCTGTCTGTTTGTCCATTTATGCACGTACTGATGTATAAAACCACAGACATTTCAACCGGTCAATATTTAATTTATTTTATCTTATTTTATTTTATTCATTTGATTTATTTGATTTATTTTATTTTATGATTTAATTACTTTTATTTACTTACTTATTTATAAACAACACCTTGGTCCTCAGAAACAAAACGATCTCGATACGTAAAGCCAAATATTTATTCGCCTGAAGAGAGTCAACTTTAGACTCGAAACACGTGTAGCGTCACAAATAACATTATTGACATTTAAGGTATCGTAACATGTATAATAACAACAGCAATAAATATACACTTCAAACAAAACGTTCACAGCCTCTCAAACTTTTTATTCTATACCAATTTCTCTTGTTGGAACAACCCTATTTCTTTTTCTAACATATATATATATCGAATAAAGGAATAGGGTTGTTCCAACGAGAATAATTAGTATAAAATAAAAGTGTGAGAAGCCGTGAACGTTTTCTTTAAAATATATATTTTTTGTTTGGTATTCATACAAGTTATGGAGTATTAATTTCTCATGGTTTGCGCTACACGTGTTTCGAGTCTAAAATTGACTCTCTTCAGATACTAAGAGAAACCCAAACGTAAAACAACGAATTTGTTCGCCTGATGAGGCATGTATATCGCATTCCTTGTTCCGGTATTTTTAACGAAGCTACACTGTTCTTGCTCTATGTCCGAGCCGATTCTGCCGCAAGCTATGTTTTTTAGAATGCAGACAAAAATCTTCAAACAACCAAAAAATTTTCAAAGTAAGAGAGTAGTTATTTAGGTATCGTTTGATCCATGTTTGTATAATCCTAGTATGTATTTATAGGTTTGTTTAAATCTAGACATAATTTCCTATCTTTCATTTAGTCATTTTTTTTTTCATTCCGGGAACAACCTTATATTGTAGAACAAAAGTTCTAGAAATAAATGTATGAAACTCTTTTTAATACAACTGTGTACTGGTCTAATTTAATTATGACCAAAAGCTAGCTAATTATATATATAAAATCGAAATCGATTTCGATTTTGTTTGCTCTACTTTCGCTTTGAGTGCTTTGGGTAGTCTGCTTTCGTATTGAGCTCTTTATTGTTAAGGTTTTTGTCTTGGGGTTTTTTACTTTCTTACGAATGCTTGACTTTTTGTTCAGGTATTTCGTTTGTTTCTTTTTTCTTCTCCTTCTTTTCCCTCTGGGTTAGTTCCCGGTGGGTTTCAAGACGATCTCATTTGTAGTTTAATTGTTGCTAGATTTGACAGAATTAGTTCTGTTGCTGTTGGTATTATTACTATAATTAATATTACTAATTATATATATATATATATATATATATATATATATATATATATATATATATATGTGTGTGTGTGTGTGTGTGTGTGTGTGCGCGCGCGTGCAAAAATTAAGACAGACACGTTATTTCATGGTTAAGCGGAAGTATGGTCCAATTTCAGGCGAAACATCATCAGCTTCCGTCTTTATTGTACAGAAGATTTTACACGTGTAAGATTTTATTCGTGTAAAATCTTCTCTGCAATAAAGATGGAAGCTGATGATGGTTCGGCTGAAATAGGCCCATACTGCCGCTTAACCAAGGAATAACGTGTGTGTCTTAATTTTTACATATATTTGCTCTATATGTATTTATATACATATCTATTTAGAGCTCTCCTCGAGAGTTATCCTACAACTTAATGTACAGGATACTCCTTTGGATTCTTCTATATCTGTTGTGAAGTAGTTTTCGCACTGAAGGTGTAAATCGGGCTATGTCGGTTGCTAATCGACTTAACGCACCAAAATGTTAGGAACTTGGTAATCTTCCACTGAAAGCTGACTCCTTAGTATTCGGCTAACTGCCGACTGATACCAACTGCCTAGAAGTTCTACTGATCTCCATTGGAACTCTAAAGAACTCCTATGAACTTCCTGTTGACTCTTATTAATATAGGAGTGAAAGTCCATTATCTGAGGAATAAATGTGTTTACCCATAACAATATCTACACCGCATGTTTATATATATATATATATATATATATATATATATAATCACCAGATTTCAACTTCTGTCTACCTAACACGGTTCCTTTCTATCTATATTCTCGAATCAGAAACGTGGTTTGATGTGTCTCCTGGATAGCTGCTATCAAAGGACATCTCTCATAGTAAGTAACATGACGCGATTCAATGAAGACACGTAATGTCATTAATCCCGTGACCAATTAAAAACACGTCGAGTATTGTATAAATACAGCAACCTGTAAGAATTCGCAAGTGAAAGCAGTCATGTTAACAGGGGCACTTTCCCGCCTGGCTTACCCTTCCCTGTCTTTCGTGTTTCGGCACGGGGCGGAGGCGGTAACTATCGCAGGACAACTAACGATTAAAAATAAGCAAACCGTGGTCATTGTTCGACACGAACAATTAGAAATATCCAAATATTTCAATTGTGCGATGTCTTTTTCCTCTTAAAAATTTGACCTGAAACAAAATATTGCAATACCAATCATGAATATGAACCCTTTTCGTTATTTTACGAAGTAAGTGTGTACAAATGAAAAAAGATTTAAATTAACAACTTTTTCCCATTCCAAGACCTTTAATAGAAAGGTTGCTGTCCAAATACACATGAATTATATATATATATATAGTTACGGAAATTCAGGAAGATTAACGAAATGGTCTTTAAACAACTGAAAATTTGAAATCATATAATACCACAATAATAATTTATTAGGACATAAAGGAAGTTCTGCTCATCAAATATATCCTTGTCTGACCTATGTCCTTTAGATTAGATAATAAATGAAGCTATATATTGCAGTCAGTTTGCATAATAAAACTTTACAGTTCAAATATAATTATTTTGTGTTTTTTTTAATTTAAAATGTCTGATGAATCTTAATTCTTTAATTAATGATTGAATAAGCTCATGGCGAGTTCTACGACAATACAATATCTGTAGAAATTTCCTTTCGATATGACGAATAAATGACGATGCACCAATTGTATGAAACGTCATTTCCGACATAAGCTGCCATTTTTATCTTATCGAACCGAGTAGCATTAAGACAAGGGCAAATATCTGTATTTCAGTATAGACACCAAGTTGGGAAATGATAGGGTTGGGGACATCGGCGGTTAAAATAAGAAATATCGGAGGCTAAACGATCAAAAAAGAACTACAAATAAACTGCAATAAAACCAAATGCATTGTCATCAACAAAAAGAACAACCCAAAATGCCAAATACAGGAAGGCGATACTAGAATCAAGCAAGTACAAAGATTTTAACCCTCTCGGGCCATTCGTATCATATTTGATACAGTATTTCCCTATAAGGAAACATTTGGTATTTCCCTATAAGGAAACATTTGGTATTCATTGACTGAGCAGTCAGTACTGCTTTCATTTGAAATTTATAAAATATTTCTCGTAAAAAATTTTTCAGGAAAATATTTCTTTCAAGGCTTGTTTTCATACTGTATCAAATATGATACGAATGGCCCTAGAGGGTTAATCTCAGTCTGTTTATCTATCTATCTATCTATTAACCCTCTAGGGCCATTCGTATCATATTTGATACAGTATTTCCCTATAAGGAAACATTTGGTATTTCCTTATAAGGAAACATTTGGTATTCATTGACTGAGCAGTCAGTACTGCTTTCATTTGAAATTTATAAAATATTTCTCTTAAAAAAGTTTTCAGGAAAATATTTCTTTCAAGGCTTGTTTTCATACTGTATCAAATATGATACGAATGGCCCTAGAGGGTTAATACCTAAGAAGTGTTTTAGCAGAAGACGGAAAGTGCGGCACAGAGATCCAAAGGCGAATTGCATGGCGAAGGTCGCGTTCCAGAAGCAGAGTAAAGTATTAAGACACAGGAAACTTTCACTAAAAACAAAGAAGAGAGTGCTAGATTGCTATGTGATGTCGGTTCTTCAATATGGCAGTGAATGCTGGACAATATCACCGAAGATGAAGGAAAAATTTGAAGCAGTTGAAATGTGGTTCTACAGAATGATGCTGCGGATATCATGGACTGAGCATGTGCGCAATGATGAAGTTTTGGAAAGAATGGCAACGAAAAAAAATGAATATTGAGACAACTAAAGTTCCTGGCGCATGCAATGAGGAAGGAGGAGTTGGAGAACCTGATACTGACAGGCCAGATAGAAGGAAAAAGAGACAGAGGAAGGCAGCGGATAACATATTTGTCGAGCCTGATCAGGTAGATGACGGAACGAGGGTTGCGTGGTGTAACAGGAGAAAACATACTAAGAGCCACCAGGGATAGAGAGACGTGAAAAGCCATGATCGCCTACGTCCTGAAAGGACAGGGCACATAGAAGAAGAAGAAGAAGAAGAAGAAGAAGAAGAAGAAGAAGAAATACCAGTGAAAATTTCACGATTTTTCTATTTGAATTTTTTGATGAATCTTAATTCTTCATTTAATAATTGAATAAGCTCATGGCGAGTTCTATGACAATACAATATCCGTAAAAATTCTCCTATCGCAGCGTTAAATATTTGAACCTTAGGCCTTAATTTCCACCGCCTTCATTATCATCAATAAACTGTGAATCATAATCCTTCATTTGCGACATTTTTTTTTTTTTTTTTTTTTTTTTTGCTACAAAGACATCATTGCTGTCTATTCTAAACTGAATGTCAGAATCAATAAAAATGCGAGGGGCAAAATTTGGGGATTAAGTTCAGTTTAGTTGGATTTTTCTATTTGAATTTTTTGATGAATATTAATTCTTCATTTAATAATTGAATAGGCTCATGGAGAGTTTAATGACAATACAATATCCGTAGAAATTACCCTATCGCGGCGTTAAATATTTGACTTGAAACAAAATATTGCAATACCAATCATAAATATGAATCCTTTTCGTTATTTTACTAAGTGTGTACAAATGAAAAAAGATTTAAATTAACAACTTTTTTCCCATTTCAAGACCTTTAATAGAAAGGTTGCTGCCCAAATACACATGAATTATATATATATATATATATATATATATATATATATATATATATATATTGTTACGGAAATTCAGGAAGATTAACGAAATGGTCTTTAAACAACCGACTATTTGAAATATATTACAACAATAATAATTTATTCAGACATGAAGGAAGTTCTGCTCATCAAATATATCCTTGTCTGACCGATATCCTTTAGATTAGAAAATAATTGAATCTATATATTGCAGTCAGTTTGCATAATAAAAATTGACAGTTCACATATAATTATTTTGTGTTCTTTTATTTAAAATTTCTGATGAATCCTAATTCTTTAATTAATTATTGAATAAGCTCATGGCGAGTTCTACGACAATAAAAAAAATTCTTCTATCTCAGCGTTAAATATTTAAACCTTAGGCCTTAATTTCCACCGCCTTCATTCTCATCAATAAACACTGAATCATAATCCTTCATTCGCGATATTCTTTTCTGTTTTTTTTTTGTTTTTTTTTTGCTACAGAGATTTCATTGCTACCTATTCTAAACTGAATATCAGAATCAATAAAAATTCAAGAGGCAAAATTTGGTGATTAAGTTCAGTTTTGTTGGATTTTTCTTGCTGTTCAATTCCATTTAATCTGTTTTATTATTTCTTCAAGTTCTCTGTGTACAATAGAAAAAAAATTGTTTCAAAGTTAGCAGTTTGCAGACGGCAATATTTGTTGACAAATACGGGGTGCAGTTTTTGCTGGAAATTTGATAAAAGTTTGTTAATTTTAACTCGTGAAAATTTCAAACTTTCCCTATTTTAAATTTCTGATGAATCATAATTCTTCAGTTAATTATAAAATAAAATATCCGTAGAAATTCTCCTATCGCACAGTTAAATATTAGAGCCAGAATTTTAATAAAATATCCCCAATGCAATCATAAATACGAATTCTGGTCCTAATTGTAAGAAATAAAGGAGGTGGAAATTAAAACATTTGAAACTGTCAACTTTTCGATTTCATTGAAACAGACGTTAAACACTTCTGTCTTCCCTTCTTTCCTTCTTTCTTTTGTTTTTTCATTTTTGTCTTTCCATGCGATCAAAATAGTCCGTCATTTATAATGGTACTGGTAGGATACGTAAAACATTTTTATTCTATTCTATTCTTTTCACTTCTATTCTATTCTATTCTATTTTATTCTTTTCTATTCTATTCTATTCTTTTCTATTCTATTCTTTTCTTTTCTTTTCCATTCTATTCTATTCTATTCTATTCTATTCTATTCTTTTCTTTTCTTTTCTATTCCATTCTATTCTATTATATTATATTATACTATTTTCTATTCTATTCTTTTCTTTCCTTTTCTTTTTTCCTATTCCATTCTATTCTCTTCTATTTTATTCTTTTTTTTTCTATTTCATTCTATTCTATTCTATTCTTTTCCATTCTATTCAATTCTATTCTTTTCTTTTCTATTCTATTCTATTTTTTCTTTTCTTTTCTGTTCTATTCTTTTCTTTTCTATTTCATTCTATTCTATTCTATTCTATTTGATTCTATTCTATTCTTTCTTTCGTTTTTACACATGAAATCAAATAAAGTAATATCTCTTATGTGTCTTTCCTTCTTTCTATGCGACCAAAACGGAATAGTCGATTACTTATAAGGTATTGGCAGGATATGTAAAACACTTCTTTCTTTCCTTCAATTTATCATTTAAACGAAGTAGCGTCACTTATATATCTTTTCCACCTTTTTAGGCGATCAAAACGGTGTTGTCAATTATATATTAGATATTGGCAGGGCGTAACGGTTGTGCTAAATACGGGAGGGACAAGCAGAATTATAAGATGAAAAAAACATATATTATTACATAGAGCTATATAAAAACAAATCCAGTATTAATTATACGTTTATAAAAATGTGTTGTTACTTATAAGTTTCTACTTGAAAACAATTAAACTGGAACGGTGGACATTAATACCTTAATAGTTGGAAACAAATCCTGTAATTATGCATAGTGGTTCTCCATATTCAGTTTTTTTTCACTTTTAATTCGAGTATTATATCTACATGAGTACAACTACTATAATACATCGCATAGTTGTGGGGTTGGTTTGCTTTCTGTAAGTCATATAGTGTAGGTATTTTTAAATTTTGATAATCATAATGATGATGGGTTTTCATTTGAATTAGCATTTTATGAGTCTTTTTTTAACTGAGTATGTGCTTATTTTAGTATTTGTCTATTTGTAAATAGTATTTACACTATTTACATTGTTTGTACTATTGTCCTCATCTTTATTGCTATATTAACGACGTTTCAGCCACTGTACGTTCCAGCCTTCTTCAGCCGAAAACTTTATTTCGACCACTAGGGGTATTGCATTCTCATTCCGTGTGCGATGCCACTTCTGGTAACCATGTAGTTATCTCCCTTTAGCAAAAAAAAAAAACGCACATGGCCTAAGAAATGCGATTAGCATGGACCTTACTTTCGCATCTGTGTTTATATACAATCTATCCCTGATATTGAGCACTTTAATCCATAGATATAGCAGACCTTAAAACTATATTTTATCACACACACACACACACACACACACACACACACACGCACACACACGCACACAGACACACGCACACACACACACATACACACAGAGACACACACACACGCACACACGCACACACACGCACACACACACAGATGTTAGATGGTTACACGTGTCAGGTTTTTTTCTTTGGGTTTCGTGCTGATTACTTTTCGAACACTTTTGACAAACTTTCATGTCTTAACCTCATTTTTTTAAAACCATTTTTTCCTTCGTTCGAAAGTTTTCGAGGAAGGTTTTCGAGGAGAGTATAACTAGAATTACGTTTATATATATATATATATATATATATATATATATATATATAACCCAGTCGTGGTTCCACCGAAGGGTAGAACCACGACTGGGGAAAAATAGACAGACATTTTTTGGCCCGGCTATATGGCCGGGAATACCCACCATAAAATGACCATGTGTCACATCCAGCCTTGCGTGGGAAGGCTAGTAAATACAACTATATATATATATATATATATATATATATATATGTGGTTTGTTAATTTGTTTTTATTTAGTTTATTTACTTATTTGTTTTGGGTCAATTTATATTTACTTGCTTTTGTTTGCTTTATTTTATTATTTTATTTTGATTTATTCTTGTTCGTTCACAATTTACGATTTTAAAGTAGCGGAGTAAAAAATTTCTTGTCTCTGCATTTTGAGATGAGTTCTGGTCGTTTATACAGAAGTTTGTTTTCATCTGGAAAGTTGATTATGGCAATTTTCTTTCTCCAAGCAAAGTTTACATATTTCTGATTGATTGATGTTATTATTGTATAATCAATAAATAAACTAAGTAAATAATTAACAAATTAACAAATCAAGCTTACCAAAGGCTAGTAAATACAACTATATATATATATATATATATATATATATATATATATATATATATATATATATCCTCTCTAAAAAGACCTTCGTGAATTTTTTTGTACATAATTAAACAACATTTCTTCAAAAAACATATCCATGTATGAAATATTATACAGATTTTAGTCAAGAATACAGTAATACTCACACATACCTAAAGTAAAAAGAACCTTCAGATATTGGAGGCCATCTACATTGAATCAAAACAACTCACACTTAATAAAATCACATTTTAATCTAGTCACAAAACATTACAATGCATTTAGACATATGGTTCTTTTGATAACAATTCAGTTTCTCACGTGGTGTGACGTAATAGAACCGCATTACAAATATACGAACTGCATCTGCTATTCGGTGACTGTTATCGTCGCATATCAATGTTTTATATCAACACGAGATAATATCATCTTTAACGGTGAATGCCTTTATGTTAACGTCCCTGTAACCTCTCTGAAGATAGCTCATGTGAGCCGAAAGCGTAGTACAAGCATAATAAAAAAAATATTCAAATGTTGGACAATTTTTGTTTTTATTCTCACTTGAAATTAAAGCCAAAATACGTTTAGAACGGCTCATGATTAAGTATAATAAACATTCATTGTCTGTTATATTTAACAATATATATATATATATATATAGTCATAGGCAGACAGATCTGTTTCGCTGCATCACTGCTCATCATTACGGTTAGACTCCGATTGCTTTTAACCCAGGATTGAAACCCGACCGAATTGGCGTCAGTCAGCGATTCTACCTCTGGGCCATGGGCGCTCGGTAGAAGAAGGCAGACTTTTTAGCGCGTATATTATCATTATACACGCTCAATAGCCAGAGTGCTCTTATTCATTATTGAATGAGCGATGCGTACATGCCAGAGTAGCTACTGTTTTTCAAAGTCTCCCATTCTTCCAGAGTGCTCAATCAGGGCGTGAGAGCGTAAATAGTCATCCGCAGACAGATCTGTTTCGCTGTATCACAGCTCATCAGTACGGTTAGACTCCGATTGCTTTTAACCCAGGATTGAGCTTATTCTCTTTACTACCAGCTATTATACTTTACTACCAGTTATGAAAGCTGTTGCCGCGTGTTCGCTCTTTAACAGTGCCTTATTATTTTATTTGTTTATTTATTACTAATAATTAAGGTAATACTAATATATTTTACACGTTACCTGACTATGATGATGGGATGCGACACGAGGTGGGACGCCCGAGTGCCTGCATCGGGATCAGAGCCAAAATCTGCCTAGAACCTGCAACCAGGTTGCGCGGGCATCGATATTACGACTATTCTACCTCTTTAGTTGAATGAGGAGTATACGGCCTCGGGCGGCTGTTCCCCAGGACCGGACACCTCTCAATAATTTTCTTTGCTGATAGAGACCACCTGATTGATGCTAACAGTCCGAGGACTATTGCCACTACCTTAAGTAGAGAGCCTATACATCACGTCTACTCATACAAATGTGTTAATTAGTTGTAGCACTAACCGACCATTACTACACGCTGAAAGTGAGTAGAAGTAAAAATTTCAATCTCTTTATAGAGAAGAAATTGAATATCACAGAATTAAAAAATGTCAGTGAATTAATAAAAGAGGAAATTAATTATATCGAACTGTCGGCATATTGACGCAATTTCTTTTAAAAAATAAAATTTTGAAAAAGAACTGTTTAGCTCTGGAGAGTCAGAAAGAAATAAACGCCGATTTTGAAATGATAAAACGATTTAACTTCGCTGTAACTACTTTCTACGCGTTAATTTTTGCTGTAATTTAACTCTGTATAGAGACGTGCATGAGATTGCCTCAGGAATATGTGTGTCTCTCAATGTAGCAATTGCCACTGCTACTCATCTGTCCTGCCAGAAAGCTGAACACAAGATGTTTCCATTTTCAAGGCGTCTTAAGCATCAAGTACCGCATGTACAAAGCGTGAAAAGATGCCTACGATTCCTGTTTGAATCTCGTAAAAAACAAATTACAATTTACAGATTTGTTGCTATTTAATAATAAACTTGTCATTACAAAGCTCTCGTTGAAAAGGATAAATATTTTACAATGAGAGAACTGTGTTCATACCGCTTTTAAAATTAAAGCAACTATAACAAAATCCTTTGCTACATTTCTGAAGTTTGAAAATTTAAAAAAACATTCCTATTTCTATATCAGTCAGTTAAGTACCATACGTGATACACGCTTTGGGCGATCATGTCTCGAAAGAGACATAACTGACTGGGCAGAAGATTATCCCACAGTAGGTTGCTATTGCTTTCTGTGGTAGACTGGTTGTCAGTCAAAGCTATAGAACTCAATCTGTCCTGCCATTTAGCTCATAGCTGGAGTGTGAAGAGATGGATTATATCATCATATTAATAAGTCGTAATGAGTGGAGGATCAGTCTATTACTTAATGACAACAGAAAACAGATCCCCCACTTTTTGCCCAGCGGAAACTGATTGTTTTTAACTATTATGTTCAGTCAGTCAGTTAAGTGCCATACGTGATACACGCTTTAGACGATCATGTCTTTTTCGATAAGTATTAATTAGTGGGGGATCAGTTTATTACTTTATGAAAATAGAAAACCGATCCCCCACATTATGTCAACAAGGTTTATTTCCTTTTATTATGTTCAGTCAGACAGTTAAAGGCCATACGTGATACACGCTTTCGAGACGTGACTAATTGGGCAGAACATTATCCCGCAGTAGGTTGCCATTGCTTTTTGTGGTAGATTGGTTGCCAGACAAGGCTATAGAACCCAGTCTGTCCTAGTATTTAATCCATAACTGGAGGGAAGAGACTGATTAAAACCTTTCCCAAGGGTAATTGTGCGTAAGTGAATGAAAGGAATTCAACTGGAATTCGAACTCGGCTCCCCGATTTATCGTTCTGAGTCTATATCTACTGCACCACAACGCACATTCCTGATATACATACATTGAAAAAAATCTACATATTCTTCTTCTTCTTCTTCTTCTTCTTCTTCTTCTTCTTCTTCTTCTTCTTCTGTGAGCCATGTTCCTTCAGGACGTAGGCGATCGTGGCCTCCCACGCTTTCTCCTGTTACCCCACCCAAACCCTGCTCTGACATCCATCTGCTCAGAATTTTCAAATATGTTATCCGTTGCATTCCCTTGTCTCTTTTCCCCTCTATCTGACCTGTAAGTATCAGATTCTCCGAGCTTTCCTTCCTCATTACATGTCACAAGAAGCGCAGCTGTCTCTTCTTGATTCTCAGTATTAATTTCATTCTTGATTTCATCCTTTCTAAAACCCCATTAATTAATTCCATCCTTCCAGTAATGGGATGGATAACAGGACTGATTGGATTCTATAGACTTGGTCAGCAACCAGTTTACCTCATAAAGAAATGGCAAACAAATGCGGAAAAATCTTCTGCTCGTACATTCATGTCTCTTTCGAGACATGATCGCACTAGCGTGTATCACGTATGGCACTTAATTCACACACACACACACACACACACACACACACACACACACACATTACTTTTACTATAAAGTCCAATACTATGCTAAGATGAGCTTAATAAATATCTATCTGAATTTTTTTTATAATCATATCGCCCCAAGCAAGGCATTTCACTGCTACTGTTTTGCAGGGGGTTACATAGAAGGAAAGTTACGAGAAAGAGTGACAGGTTATAGGGGTGCAAGGAAGTGGCAAAGAGAAGGATGAGAATACTGATGAGAGTGGAGTGAACGGAGAAATGAGTATGAGAGAGAGACTGCAGGTTAGTAAGATAAGAGATGCCTATTGACTTTACATTTAAATTCTTGGAGATTATAGCTGTCGGGAAAACAAGTAAATGGAAAAGAGTTTCACAGGCAGGAAGTGCGAGAAAAGAAACTGTTGGAGTAGAATTTGCGTTTACAATTTATTGGTTTCACAGTAAAAGGGTGGGGCCAAGTTGCTAATTTTGTGGCTCGATTATATTTATTTATAGGGAGCACTAGTGAGCTAAGTTCATCGGAGCAGAAGCCGTGAAAGTATTTGTAGAAGAGACACAGGGAAGCCACATTGCGCCGGTAAGAAAGTGACTGTATCCGAGCTGCCAAGTCGGGATCTATAACATTACACATTCTCCGTTGGATTTTGTCAAGGACACCCAGGTGGATAGCAGGAGCATCTGACCAAGTATGGCAGCAGTATTCAATGCACGGGCGGATGGTAGATTTATATATGTGCAGGGTTGTTTCAGGCGGAGAAAACTTCCTGGCCCTACACAGAGAACCGACTTTCATAGCAGTGGATTTAGCTATGGATTCTATATATTCATTCCACTTGAGGTCTGTTGTCAGAGTTAAGCCAGGAGGTGCAGTGTTTTACGTTCAGGGAGACTAGCCTGATCCATGCTAATGGGGGGTTGGGAGCGATTGTCTGTGATGGTTAATAGATAGCAGCTTCGTTTTGGAAGCATTAAAATTCACGAGCCATTTCTTACATCAGTCCGCTACGGATCGGAGGTCCTTGTCAAGCTCGGCAGCGAGGTTTGCTTTGTCAGCCTCTGCAGATTTTTGATCGATGCGGGAGTATAAACTAATATATAAATGGAACTTTCTGTGTGTGCGTGTGTATGTGAGTTTGTGTGTCTGTGTGTGTGTGTGTGTCCGTTACCTATAGACTCCAAAACGGCTGAACCGATTTTCTTGAAAATTTATACAGTTGTACTATAAGCGTCTGCGAGTATTTTTAGCTAGGTTTTGTGTCGAGGTACTCCCGATAAATATCGCAAATCGATAATCGAAAAAATCGGGTTATAGAAGGAATGGTTCGATTTTAATCGAATATGATATTCATAGACTATTGACAAAGTCTATTGTCTACACTCATAGACAAAGACATAAGAAACGATATTCAGAAGTTTCAAGTTTGCATTTCTTACAGTAGTGCAGAAAATCGAAAATTGACTTACATCCATTCATTTTTCTTTCAGTCTACGGTTTCGCTTTTACTGGAAACAACTATTGCTTTTTAGTCTTTCGTGCCAACGTCCAAAGAGTCTGAGCTCCAGGACCATAGATTAGTTTTAAAGCTTTCATTACACCCGAGCAACGCCGGGCTATACTTTAATTAAATTGTTTATTTCATATTATTTTAAATTATTTATTTTGTATTGTAAGAACTGCAACCTTGATCTTTATCAAGGTTGCAGTTCTTACAATAGTGCAGAAAATCGATAATATATATATATATAAAAGGCAAGATGTTTGTGTGTGTGTTTGTTTATCTGTCGGTTTGTCCTTTATACAAATCCACAATTTTTATCCGATTCTCACCAAACTTCTCACAAATATTCTTTAGGCTGTGTCTGAGCTCCAGGACCATGGATTTGTTTTGAAGCTTTCATTACACCCGAGCAACGCTGGGCTATACTGCTAATAATTTACTAACTTTAAGTTAGTCTGATTAGTAGAACAATAACAGGGCACTTAGTGAGAATATCAAATGCAGGACGTGTTTGGTAATTATCGCTCGACTCATGTGGATATCCACAAGCAACATCGTAGATATGTGTAAGATGTAGCCTGTGGATGCCTCCTTTTGAATCGGGATCTGCCATGGAATGGGGTCAGGGGCTCTTATTTATTTGGCTATAATACTGATTTAGGAGTTGACACCGATACGGGGTCCCTGTCGTGAGGAATTTCACGTGCGACGAAATCCCTGCTTTTTTTTTTTTTTTCGTTGTCACTTTGACATCCTCTTCTTGCTAGATGCGAAATCAGAAAATTAAAAAAAATTCAGGTTTCTTGTATTTCCCTCATAGGACATTGAGTTATTTGATGAAAATGATTTCTCGAATGTAGTACCAGTCTTATTCGTATGTCTGTCAGTTAATTGCCATACATAATACACGTTTTGGGCGATCACGTCAAGAATGAGACATGACTGACTAGGCAGAAGATTATCCCGCTGTCGGTTGCCATTACTTTCTGCGGTAGACTGGTTGCCAGCCATGACTATAGAACCCAATCTATCCTGCCTTTAGCTCACAGCTGGAATCAGAAGAGATGTATTGTATCATTATATTAATAAGTAGTAATTAGTGAGGGAGCAGTTTATTACGTCATGACAATAGAAAACCGATCTCCCACTTTATACCCAGCGGAAACTTTTATTGTTTCCAACTATTATGTTCAGTCAGTCAGTTAATCGCCATACTTAATACACCCTTTTGGCGATCATGTCTCTTTCAAGACGTGACTGACTGGGCAGAAGATTATCGGGGCGATACTAAGCACAGCACTACGGGTAAGCGATCTACACTGTTTCCAGATATATGAGGATTCCCAAAGGAATCTTTAGTGAACCATGACCATCTATCTCTTAAATGATAAACTTTTTCCGTTTCACCCAATGGTGTGTAGGGCAGCATTTTTGCTGTTGCCGTAACATACTGTTTTTTATGGGGTAGGGTTGTTAGCCCTGCCCTTAACGCCCCAAACCTGGAGGAAGGTGATTTTCCAAGCGTAGCTTAGACGTGACACAAAAGTAGGGTGTACCCAGTGAGAATCGAACTCACTACTCAGTTATAATGATTCTAGCGAGACGAGCTTGTTAACCATTACACCACGCCGAGGTGCCCTCTTGAATGATAAGTCATTAAAAAAATCTCTTTACGACATAGATGGTTTAGCATTTCTATATTTCTCATATTTTTTTGATTTCCGAAATAAAATAGACAAATATAAAAATAAATATATATTTAAATCTAAATCTTTCAAAATCTTAGTACTGAATGCTTAAGCCAGATATTCTCAACCGACGAGGTCTCTCAGGGGGAATTTCTGGGTTTCACGTGGGAGATATATTTTCTTTTTTTTATCGACTTACTGAATCTGGGACGTGCCATGTGTTTAAAAAAGACAATATGGTTGATTTTATATTCAATATAGATGCTCCCTAATCTTTTATTGAACTTTTATTTATGGAATCACAATACCCTGACATTTTATGGGACTTTTTGCTTATTGAATTATGCTTCAGTTCATTTATTTAATACTGAGTTACGAATTAGAACAAATTAATGTACATATATTCAAGTTTAAAAATCTATCAACATTTTCCATTTATTTTGTAAAACTCCTGTATAAAAATAATCCATGTAAATATGTTTTCTCATATGGCATGAAATTTCTTACAATATATGCATATTATCTGGAGGATGGCAAGCTACAAGAATCGTTTCTATGTGCGCTGTGGTGCAGTGGATATCGGCTCGAAACGAGAAATCGGGGAGGCGAGTTCGAATTCCAGTTGAATTCTGTACATACTCGTAAATATCCTTGGGAAAGGTATTAATCCATCTTTTCCCTCCATTTATAGGTAAAATAATAGGACAGATTGGGTTCTATAGCCTTGGTTGGCAACCAATCTACCGCAGAAAGCAATGGCAACCTACTGCAGGATAATCTTCAACCCAGTCAGTCATGTCTCTTTTGAGGCATGATCGCCCAAAGCGTGTATCCCGTATGAAACTTATCTGATATTATTTGGAATTTTACCTTTTGAGTTGTACAATCTTGCGGGAATCACATTCTGACTTAGGGTGAAAAGGTGGCATTGGGCAAAAACTTTTGAGAACAACTGAGTTAAAGACTTTCATAATTTTTGTTTTGTGGATTATCAGTTTATTTAGTCAAACATCGCGCCTTCATACACCATGACGGTTTTTAAAGAATTCCACCTGTTTTTAATAAAAATATTTTTGTTGATTGATTCGTTTTCTACGTCTTATGAACCTTTTTGAAGGTTATTTAAAGCCAGAAAATATTTTCATATTTTAAGAATATTTATTTATTTTGGAAATAATTATGGTTTCTGGTTAATTAACCCATTATTTGCGGGAGAAGATGTGGATATATTCCTTTTCCAAAGGGTATTTGCGCGTAGGTAAATATAACGAACCCAACTGGAATTGGAACTTGGCTCTCCGATTAACAATTACAACACCCGCACAACCAATTTTGAAGTTGTTAATATTCCTAGGCGGTGACCCATCTAGGTACTGACCAGGTTCGACGTTTCTTAACTTCTGATATCGTACAGGAACCGATGTTTCAACGTGAGGCGACCGTAAGCCATTCAGGAGATACATTTGATATATTCGTTTCTAAATTTGATAAGGATATTTGATTTTCTAAGAGTCGCTTAGATATGGCACAAGGTCGAAAGTATAGTGTACTCAGTGAGGATCGAACTCACTACTCAGTTGTAGTAGGTTCTAGCAAGACAAGCTTGCTAGCCATTACACCATGCCGAGTTGCCCAATATTTGATAAGGATGGATAAGGTGACTGCGTCTGTATATCGGTACATTTTCCTGGTTTCTGATAAAGATTTAAACATAAATTATCTAAAATTTGTGAACTTTCAGTTTTCCTAACCCATTAAGATTTTTTTAATTTTATTTTATGTCAATTTTATCATTTTTTAATATCGTGGTTTTACACATCATGGCGGTTTTTAAATCGTGGCCTCTTCAGGCGTCGGTTTGTATTTTTTTTTTATAGTATTTACATTATTCGAACTATTGTCCTTATTTTTGTTGCCATTTGTACAATGTTTCGGCCCTTGTGCGCTCCGGCCTTCTTCGGGTGCTAGGAATTTCGAACCGAATCCTTTATTACAATCACTGGGGTATATCATCCTCATTCCTTCGTTCTTAAGCAAACATGGCCTAGTGGATATAGACTTCGGTTAGTTCCTGTGACTTGATCGAAAGATTTGTGAGTTCAATACCAGGCTACAGCAGTGATGAACAAGTAACTTACAAAGTTAGAGGGAGATAATTCATGACTACCAAAAGAGGCACTACTAGTCAAGGATTAGAGTTCATATACCCTAGTGACTGTAATAAAGGGTTCGGTTCGAAATCCCAAATCTTTGTTGTCATTTATACGACGTTTCGGCCTTTGTACGCTCCGGCCTTTTTCAGGTGCTAGGAATTTCGAACCGAACCCTTTATTACAATCACTGGGGTATATCATTCTCATCATTTGCGTAGTAGTAATGCCACCAGTGGAAGTCATGAGTTATCTTCCTCTAACCCTGCAAGTTATTTGCTCACCACTGCTGTAGCCTGGTATTGAACTCACAACTCTAAGAGTCAAATCAGGAACTAACCAACGTCTATATCCTTAAGGACAAGAACAACTGAATTTTTAGGGCTTGTAAACCTAATGTCCAGTAATCCTTTTTTTTACCAGAGTTCATATTGCAATTTTTGATGTTAATGGTTTTCTCTAGTGTTTTTTTGTTAATGGTTTCTTTAGCATTTTTTATCAGAGCTCATATTGCAATTTTGACACTAATGATTTTCTCTGGCACTTCGTATTACTGGTTCCCGTATTGTGTTAATCTCTATGCTTGGTCTGCTTAGGAGATATTTGAAGCATAGCATATGTGCTAATTTCTTAAGTTTACGTAGTTTCCAGTGGCGGTTTCTATCTGTTATTTCAAATATATCCCATAGGGGGCGGTGATTCCCTTTCTCTCTCCATATGTGGTCAGCTACGCCTGATTTTTTTTCTATCTTCCCTCGTGTTTTTTTAGTCATAAAATATAGCTAAAATATTTGATTCTTAATTTTACAAACATTTTATTGATGTTGATTCCTTTACTTACATTTTGGTTGATAATCTCATACAGTGGTAAATATTTGAAGATATTGCTTTGACGTTTATTGTCAATGAACCAGCATTATCAAGAAAGGAATGATATTTCGCCATGGAAAAATTATACCTTACAGAGAAGAAACATGATTCGCGTTAAGCATATCGACCGTAGCCGGGATTATCGAGTTAATGCGATCCATTTACTGGCTGCATACTGTGTGCTTTTCCAGTGCTACATACAGTTTTGAATTCAGAGTTTTCTTTTGACTAGATCAGTTACCACCCAAGGCTAAAGAATCCCCTATATCCCGTCATTTGCCTGTAGGTGGAGAGAAAAGTTAGGTTAATACCTTTTTCAAGGGTACTAGCACGTTTTTTCCTTCTTCTTTTTTTTTTTTTTTTTGAGAATCATATCGCCCCAAGCCAAGCAAGGCATTTCACTGCCACTGTTTTGCAGGGGGTTACATAGAAAGAAAGTTATGAGAAAGAGTGTCAGGTTATAGGGGGTGTCAGGAAGTGGGTAAGAGAAGGATGAGAATACTGATGAGAGTGGAGTGGACGGAAAAAGGAGCATGAGAGAGAGGATGCAGGTTAGTGAGATAGGAGATGACTATTGACTTTACATTTAAATTCTTGGAAATTGTAGCTGTCGAGGAAGCAAGTAAATGGAAGAAAAGAGTGACAGGTTACAGGGGGTGTCAGGAAGTGGGTAAGAGAAGGATGGGAATACTGGTGAGAGTGTAGTGGACGGACAAAGGAGCATGAGAGAGAGAGAGAGACAGAAATTACGATTCATCAGAATATCAAAATAGAAAAATGTCAAAATTCCAAGGTATTTTTTGCTTATCACCCTCTTCGTTAATTCGCACGACTGTTACGCCCTGCCAATAACTCATATTTTTTTTTAATCATATCGCTTCAAGCAAGGCAGTCTACTGTCACTGGTGCGCAGGGGGTTACACAGGAGGAATGTTATGAGAAAGAGTGACAGTTGATAGTGGGTGTCAGGAAGTGGGTAAGAGAAGGATAAGAATACTGATTAGAGTGGAATGGACGGAGAAAGAAGCATGAGAGAGAAAGAGAGGATGCAGGTTAGTGAGATAGGAGATGGCTATTGACTTTACATTTAAATTCTTGGAGATCATAGCTGCCAGGAAAGCAAGTAAACGGAAGGAATTTCACAGGCGGGAAGTGCGAGAAAAGAAAAAGCAGAAATTGCGGTTATATTTTATCGGTTTCACAGTAAAAGGGTGGGACCTAGTTGCTGGTCTAGTGACTCGTGTAAATTTATACATAGGGGAAACCAGTGAGCTAAGTTCATTGGAGCAGAAGCCGTGAAAGTATTTGTAGAAGAGGCACAGGGAAGCCACGTCACGTCGGTGAGAGAGCGACTGCAGCCGAGCTGCCAAGTCGGTACCGATCACATTACAGATTCTACGTTGGATTTTGTCAACGAACTCTCTTTCTTTCTTTCTTTCTTTCTTTCTTTCTTTCTTTCTTTCTTTCTTTCTTTCCTGTCTCTCTCTCTCTCTCTTTCTTTCTTTCTTTCTTTCTTTCTTCTATTTACATTTCTTTCTTTTTTTATCTTTTACTTTCTTCTTTCTGACAATAATTTTATATTCAAATTAACATTGTTCTTTCGCTTTTTCTCTTTTTAAAATATCAAAGAATGAGGAAAAATTCTCAGCCCAGAGGTTTGGATGTATTGGTTTTATTTGAGTTAGGCTAGGGGAAAGAATTTAGTAGTAATTTCCTCTTTTGGTAGTGGGAGCTATTTTGCTTGACTGTTGAGTTAGTAGTGGTAGGTGGTGAGAAAGTAAATGCTTGGCCAAATTATAAAAAGTTTTATTGGGACTAATTGGGAGAATAGGATAATTATTGTAATTTATACTTGTTTCTATGGTCACACATACTTATGATCTCCCTTGGTTTGATAAGGAGTATATTTTGGTCTTTAAATTTTAAAACTTTAATTTTTTTTAAGATAAAAAATAAAAAGAAAAGGTTAGATAAAAACAACCAAGAAGCGTTTATCAATCTGACATGTTTCATTTTTATTAAAACTCCAACAGAGATTGAGAAATGGAAAGGTAAAAAATAAAAAAAAAATAAAGCTTCTTTTTTTGTTTTTTTGCGTCATTCGATTTTCATGAATTAAAAATGTTTCACTTGCATTCCACTTGTTGAGCCAAAGTCTGTGACGTTTCAAAATCAAGGAGAGACAAAACATTCTTTCGAAACCCCAAGAAATTAATTGAATACAAGCCAAACTTAGTAATCGTGATTCGTATATACGTAACTAGCAGGAGAGCCCGGCGTTGCTCGGGTGTAATGAAAGCTTTAAAACTAATCCATCGTTTTGGAGCTTAGACTCTTTGGATGTTGGCACGAAAGATTAAAAAACAATAGTTGTTTCCAGTTAAAGCAAAACCGTAAACTGAAAGAAAAATGAATGGATGTAAGTCAAAGTTTGATTTCCTGGTCTCGATATCAAATAAGTTTGTTTCGTCGTAAACTGAATTTTGAAGGCTAAATAAGTCCTCTGAGTAAATGGTATCATGGCTGAGACTAAGAACTACAATTATACCTACTTAGAGCCATACCCAAAGCAAAAACTAAAATAAAAGGGCTGAAAAAAATACAGACACACAGGTAGATAAGCATAAACACACACAAACTTCTTGCCTTATATATATATATATATATATATATATATATATATATATATATATATCAATTTTCTGCACTATTGTAAGAACTGCAAGCTTGAAACTTCTGAATATCGTTTCTTATGAATTTGTCAATGATTGTATCAAATTTGATTAAAATCGGGCCATTCCTTCTATAACCCGATGTTTTCGATTATCGATTTTCGATATTTATCGGGGGTACCTCGACACAAAACCTAGCTAAGAACACTCGCAGACGCTTATAGTACAACTGTGTAAATTTTCAAGACAATCGGTTCATCCGTTTCGGAGTCTATAGGTAACGGACACACATACACACACAGAGACACGCACACATACACACACACAGAAACAAAGTTCTATTTATAAATTTAGATTATCATTCCCTCAGTTTCTGAATCAAATTTGATCTATATTCAATCCAATATATATATATATATATATATATATATATATATATACACTATCGCTCATAATTATTATGCCACCCCAGTTTTTAAAAAAAGATGATGTATTTCATAGTATTTTTAGTATTTATTGGCAGGTGGATAAATCTAAATGAAAATAGAATGGTTCTTTTGTTATCATTATTTTGCAAAATTTTACAAGGCAGGCATGAAGCCTTTGCTTCGGCCAGCCAATAAGAAGAGACTAGCATGGGGAAGAGAGCACAAAAACTGGACACCAGAAAAGTTCATTTGATGCACATGTTATTGTGTAGTATTAACAAAAGAACCATTCTGTTTTCATTTAGAATTATCCACCTGGTAATAGGTACTAAAATAGTATGAAATACATAATTTCTGTTAGAAAACTTGGGTGACC
>JBBBDQ010032676.1:97500-110000 GCA_037127315.1 Ascarosepion bandense | reverse complement strand
AACGGCGAACACGTGCGTGCGTGCTGGAAGCGAAAATCGCACTCCAGCTTGTGACGTCACGCATGACCAAGAGAGAGTGGGGGCGAGAAGTATTAAGTACGGGAAGCCATTGGGATTTGAAAAGTCATATTCTCATTTTATTAAAGCAGATATTCCCATACCTTTATAAAATGAAATAAATCAGTCGAATTTCGATACCAGCTCGATGCAAACAGTTTATCTGACCGTACTGATGTGTTGTGATGCAGCGAAACAGATGATTATATATATATATATATATATATATATATATATATATATATATATATATATATAGAATAGACGTCATTATACTTAACCCAACCCGAGGGACCTTTCGGCCAAAACTCTTCAAGGGCTTATGTTGGCTTTATTATAAATAGTTAATACAGGACAAAGGTAAACAGTGGATTACTTACAACAATGGGGGGAAAGATGGAGTTCGTTCAAAAAATAAACTTTAATCAATAAATTCATTAAAACGTAAGTGGCGTGTAGACACACAACTCCATAAGAGTGATAAAAAGGAAAAATTGTTACACTCACAAACCCACCAGTAATTGTAAACAGCGAATGAATCGCTCCTTCTGCTGGACAGCCAGGCATGTGCCTCTCTGTATGAGGACAATTGGTTTACTGTTCTGCACAGTGCTCGATCGGCTCATCATCTGCGCGTTTTTGGAGGCTGTTCGCCTAAAACTTTAGTAGCCGAGCCTGTGCAGGCAGAAGGAGCGATTCATTCGCTCTTTACAATTACTGGAGGGTTTGTGAGTGTAACAATTTTTCCTTTTTATCACTCTTATGGAGTTGTGTGTCTACACCCCACTTACGTTTTAATGAATTTATTGATTAAAATTTATTTTTTGAACGAACTCCATCTTTCACCCCATTGTTGTAAGTAATCCTCTGTTTTCTTTTGTCCTGTATTAATCATTTATAATAAAGCCAACGTAAGCCCTTGAAGAGTGTTGGCCGAAAGGTTCCTCGGGTTGGGTCAAATATAATGACGTCTATTCTATTTAAAGTAATTAGTTCTTTCTGTGGGTACAAATCTTTGTATATAAATATATACATATATATATGATTCTGTGATTAGTATAAATCTTATTGTTGCTAAAATAGATTTCGGCAATCTGAGTTCAAGTTACGAAACATAATCAAGCTGTGTTCATTACGCAGTAATATTTTGGGAAAATCCCAACAACTATGCATGGTAGATTAGACTTCCTGCTTTCGTTGGTATCCCGTCTAAGAAAACAACAAAAAATATTACACTCTTTTTTTCAAACTGTTTGTACAATTCAATAAAAGAATATATATATATATATATATATATATATATATATATATATATATATATATATATTATAAATTATGTTTTAGAACATGTATAACAACAATGAACCAAATATAAGGAGCAGACGAATTCAGTTTTGCTTTTACCTCCCGAAGAAACGTTGGGCACCCAACGTTGAAACAAACATATGATTGTCGAGGACATATATTAAAAAATAATGTACATGTTCTAAAACATAATTTATAATATTCACAGCTCTATACATCATATATCGAGCACTGTTTTGAATTAATGTTTTTGGACGGAAAAAATTCTTTCTTCATTCTGTACCCACTCGGATATATATATATATATATATATATATATATATATATATATATATATATATCCGGGTGAATAAGGAACGAAGAAAAATTTACAACGTTCAAAACATTAAATTAAAACAGTGCTCGATATATAATATAGAGCTGTGAATATTTATTATAAATTATATTTTAGAATATGTACATTTTTTTCATCCACTACAAAGTGGACATTTTGTTTCGACATTGAAATTACAATGTCTCATCAGGTGGTGTGGAAAGGAATGGAAAGCCTCTTTTCTTATATTTGGCGAATTTTTCAAAACTAAGGACAATTCACAAGACACATTCCCTTATCACTAACCCCCACCAACATCCCACACACAACTCGCCAAATATAAGAAAAGAGGCTTTCCATTCCTTTCCACACCACCTGATGAGACATTGTCATTTCAATGTCGAAACAAAATATACACTTTGTAGTGGATAAAAAAAAATTGTACATGTTCTGAAATATATGTATATATATATATTAACATATTCAACATCTTTGAATTAATCCTTTTTTAATATATATTTGCTCTGTAATATTTTATTACATGGACCTCTCTTCCTGTATCATTTTTTAATATTAAAATAAACTTTTAATATTAATTAGGATCGGGTTTTTGGAATTTACCTTCCTGCTTTTTTCCCTTGGATTGAAGTATCTGAATTAAAATGTATATATATATATATATATATATATGTGTGTGTGTGTGTGTGTGTGTGTGTGTGTGTGTGTGCATGTTTCATTAAATAATAAAGACAAGATTTGTCTATTTATTTTATGTAATTTTTTTCATATTGTCTGATAAGCTAAACAACATTATCATTAAATGATGAAAAAAATCACAATATTGTTAAATAATTTTTTAATAATACAATCTAAACTTTCGGCTCGCATAAGTCATTTTCAAAGCTTTAAAATTACATAATATTATCACAATTCACGGACAATAATAACAATAATGTTTATTAATAGTTTTTTCCGTGAATTGTTATACTTTAATGTAATTTGAAATCTTTGAAAATGGCTTAGAACCCCTCAAAACATAGGGGAAGCTACCAATTGTTATGGTGCGTCTTAGACCACGAATGATTCCACATTTTAATGAAGTCAAATCAAACTTTATATAACAAAAATTTCGATTCTGCGTAAATAACAATCTCTGCTCTGAAAGTTTATTGTAATGTCAACAAATGTAAGCATACAATGTTACGGAAAATCCCGAAAATTAAAGAAATGGTTTTAACAACCGACTTATTTAATTTATTTGTTTAAACATTATTTTTAATCGATACTCGTGTTTGTTTTGAATCAAACAGTGCATTTATATATATTTATTTCTAGCGGCATGATTATTTACAATAAATTTTGTTAGGAAAGTGTGTGTCAATGGTGGCTACCTCTATGCTGTTAGGGGTCGCAGATTCAAATCCTGCAGAAGGACAAACATTATCGCCAAAAAATTCATCGAAAATAGTCAGGCCGGAAGAAATAATTATATAAATATACTGTTTCATTCAAAAATGAATATCTACTCAAACACGAGTATCGATTAAAAATGATGTTCAAACAAATAAATTAAATATGTCGGTAGTTAAGATCATTTTGTTAATCTTTGGGACTTTCCGTAACACACAGACACACACACACACACACACACACACACACACACACACACACACACACACACATATATATATATATATATATATATATATATCGTGGAGAAGGTGATCCCAGTGTGCGGCTCTTTTCATAAGTGCCTGAAAATTATACCACAGTTTGACCCAAGCTTTATGAGTGAAACTGGGTACGCGTTCTCTTTGAGGAGCCGTAGATAGCATTGCTACCTCCCAGTCACAAGTCATCGTGACCGAAGGTTTGAGCATCTTGGCCTTGTTCAGACTGTTGTTCACGCCCGATTACTCGCTCTCTCCCAGAAACTGGAACTAACTTCGCCAGCATAGTTGCTGTAGGTGTTGAACATATAGAAATTTACCTGATCAGGTGTGTGCATTGGCGCTTAGCTATCCACTCTGGTAGACTGGTATCCACGAATATGAGTGGCCAGTCATTTATATATAAATGTGTGTGTGTGTGTGTGTGTGTGTGTGTGTATGAAATGTCTATGTATATAAATATAAACATATATATATATATATATATATATATATATATATGCAATTTGTTATATATATATATATATATATTTAATCATATCACCCCGAGCAGGGGGCTACATAGGAGTGAAAAGATTGGAAAAGAGAAAACCGGAAAACGCATCCTAAACAGGAAACAAGGGATGAGCCTCTTCACCTGTTCCATAGACGTGGGTGAAGTGTGAACCGGGCGATAGTTTAGTCTATCTACTCCAATTGAAAAAAAAAAGTAAGAAGAGTGGAAAAGAATAAACCGGAAACCGCATCCTAAACAGGAAACAAGGGAAGAGCCTCTTCAGCTGTTCCATAGACGTGGGTGGAGTGTGAGCCGGGTGATAGTTTAGTATTATGTATAACTTATATATGCGTGGTACTTATTTGAAAGCGCTCAATATTCGTGATCGCAAAAGCGTGAAACCCAGGATCACAAACTCACACTTATCTAACTGAATAGGATGTTCATAAAGTCTGTGTGCACTTTAAAAAAATTATATCTTTATTTGTATTTGTTATAGAAGTAATCTGTAAATAATGAGCTTGAACAATTAAACTTGAAAGATAATACAGTGTTTCACCAAGAGGGAGCTCCTTGTCACTTTGCTCTGCGTGTTAGACAGTTTCTAAATCAGGAATTTCCTAACAGATGAATCGGAAGGGTTCGGTTCGAAATTCCTAGCAGAATTCCTGAAAAAGGCCGGAGTGTACAACATCGTACAAATGGCAACAAAGATGAGGACAGCAGTCAGTTAAGTGCCATACATGATACATGCTTGGGCGATCATATCTAGAAAAAGACATAAGTGACTTGGCAGAAGATTATCCCACAGTAGGTTGCCATTGCTTTCTGCGGTAGACTGGTTGCCGACCAAGGCTATAGAACCTAATCTGTCCTGTTTCATAAATCATAGCTGTAAGGAAAAGCGATGTATTATATTATTACGTAGTAATTATGGGGGATCAGTTTATTACTTCATTACAATAGAAAACCGATCCCCCACTTTATGACCAGTAGAAGCCTTAATCATGATTCCAACTATTCAGTCAGTCAGTTAAGTGCCATACGTGATACACGCTTGGGCGATCATGTCTCGAAAGAGACATGACTGACTGGGCAGAAGATTATCCCGCAGTAGGTTGCCATTGCTTTCAGCGGTAGACTGGTTGCCGACCAAGGCTATAGAACCCAATCTGTCCTGTTATTTAACCCATAACTAGAAGGAATAGATGGGTTAATACCTTTCCCAAGGGTATTTGCGCGTAAGTGAATGCGATGAATTCATCTGGAATTTGAACTCGGCTCCCCGATTTCTCGTTCCGAGCCGATATTCACTGCACCACAACGCACATGAATAAATAGTGGAAATCTTCATTTATGTGAATGCATCTGTTCTGAAATACATCCCCTCTTCAGGAGAATCGATGATAAGTTCTAACGTACTTCAGGAGATTTGCTGATGAGATAAGATGATGTACTCTATCCAGACTGCGACGCCCGTCTCTCGCAGCTATATAAATTCCTTTTTTTTTTTTCGTATTTTGTCAACTCGATATAAACTGACACCATCTCCAGAAATAATGGATAAACAAAATTGCTCACTCTATGGTTATCCATTAATTTATTTTTTGAACTTTGTTATGATTTATTTAATATCCCGTTTTTCCTTTCGTTTGGTTTTCTGAATTACATTTTTATGATATTGTTATTATTTATTACTATGTACACTACAGTCCATAATTATTAAGACACCCCAGTTTTTTTAAAAGAAATGATGTATTTCATACTATTTTTAGTAATTATTGCCAAATGAAAATAAAAGGGTTCTTTTGTTATTATTTTGCAAAATTTTACAAGGCAAGGAAGCAAAGATGAACTCTAAATTTTTAGCCCAAATTTTTTTTTATTTTTCATTGATGAAACTGCAATACAGCTAATTATTAAATATTTATAAATTCATTTGATGCACATAACAAAGGAACCATTCTATTTTCATTCACAATTAAATATTTAATAAATACTAAAAAATAGTATGAAATATATCATATTTTTAAAACACTGGGGTTGCCTAATAATTATGGCGGGTAGTGTATATCAACCTCTTGCATGACTAACCAATTGTGAATCTGTTTCTCTTTACCCCCCTCTCTCTCTCCAGCATATATATATATATATATATATATATATATATATATATATATACGCACACTACCCGCCATAATTATTAGGCCACCCCAGTTTTTTATAAGAAATGATGTATTTCATACTATTTTTAATATTTATTGCCAAGAGGATAATTCTAAATGAAAATAGAATGTTTTTTTTCTTTTTTGTTATTATTACTTTGCAAAATTTTACAAAGCAGCCAGGAAACCTTTGCTTCGGCCAGCCAATTAGAAAAAGAGACTGGCATTGGGAAGAGAACACAAAAACTGGACACCAGAACAGTTCATTTGATGCACATGTTATTGTGCAGTATTAACAAAAGAAGCATTCTATTTTCATTTAGAATTATCCACTTGACAATAAATACTAAAAAAAAAAAGTGTGAAATACATCTTTTATTTAAAAAAAAAAACTGGGATGGCCTAATAATTATGTCCGGAAGTGTAAGAAGGTTGGGTCACTATGTCGATCCAGGATATTTTTTCCACCTGAATCCATCCTGCATATATACAAGTCAACTGTCCGTCCGTGCATGGAGTACTGCTGCCATTTATGGTCAGGCGCCCCTGCCGTTCTCCTCAGTGTTCTCGACAGGCTCCAAAGGAGAGTCTGTAATGTGATGCGTACTGATCTGGCGGCTCGACCGCAGCCACTTCCCCATCGTCGAAATGTGGCCTCCCTTTGTCTGTTCTATAAATACTTTCATGGCTTCTGCTCAGACGAACTTAAGTCACTGGTGCCTCCACAACAGGTGTTTACTCGTGCAACCAGACTGGCAACTGGGTCCCACCCAATCAGTCAGGTTAGCCAAATGCAGACGACAATTCTACTCCTGCAGCTTCTTCTCTCGCACTTCCCGCCTGTGGAACTCGCTCCCGTATTCTTGCTTTCCTGACGGCTACAACCTCCAGAAATTTAAATGCAAAGTCAATACTAATCCACTAACCACTGAACTCTAGCTCTCTCCCCTCCCCTGTATAACCTTCCCTTTCTCTCCACCTATGTATCTGTCATCGCACCTGCTTTCTCAGCTTTCTATTGTTCCTTTCTAACTAGTTTGTACTCCTCACTCTTTTCTAATTAATCTTTTTACATTTATGTAACCCCCTGCACATCAGTGGCGTTTCCGCCTTGCTCGGGGTGAAATGATTAAAAAAAAAATTATAAATATTTGTTATTATTACTATTATTTCTTTTGATTTCTTCTTTGACATTTTTCACCTTACTACCACCATATACTTTTCTCCCTACTCTAATTTTGACTTTGTCTCTCTTCTTTCAGATTTTCGCTTTCATTCTTTCTTTCTTTCTTTCTTTCTTTATTTATTTATTTATTTATTTATTTATTTCGCCAATTCTTTGTTTATTTCTTTCATCCAGTTCTTTTTTATTTTGTTCCATTCTTTTTTTTTTTTACTTTTCCTTCTTTTTTTCTTTCTTTTGTCTAATTTGTTTCTTCGAAAATTCTTTCGTTATTTCTTTTGCCCAGTTTATTTATTTTGTTCCATTATTTTTTATTTTTCTTTCTTTCTTTCTTTCTTTCTGTCTTTCTTTCTTTCTTTCTTTCTTTTTTCGTTCTTTTTTCTTTCTTTCTTTTTTCGTTTCATTCTTCCGTCAGTTATTTCTTTCTTTCTTTCTTTCTTTCTTTCTTTCATGCAGTTTGCTTTCTCTTTCGTTATTTTCTTCCATTTTTTCTTTCTTTCTTTCTTTCTTTCTTTCTTTCTTTCTTTCTTTCTTTCTTTCTTTCTTCTCGTCCGTTCTGTTCAACTTCTCCTTTACTTCTTTTCCTTTTATTCTCTTCCTGTTTATTATTGTTCATTTTATCCTCCGCCCCCCGCCTCTTTCATTCCTTTCAAATTTTCCTTCTTTCTTTTTCATCTCGTTCTTTTCCTCTTCTATCTTTTCATCATCATCATCATCATCATCATCATGATCGTTGTCTTCTTCAATTGACTGAACAGCAGTTTTCGTCCGATTGCCGAAGTTAAGCAACGATGAAACAGATCAACCTCTAGATTAGTAGAAAGCCTGGGAATACCAGGTCCTGTAAGCTTGAATGCGCCAGCGGTGCAATGGATAAACGGCTCGAAATGAGAGAACCGAGTTCGATATCCAGTCACTTTCGTTATATTCACTTACGCGCTAATACCCTTGGAAAAGGTGTGAATATACCTCTTCTCCTCCAACTATGGGTTAAATAGTAGGATTTGTATCAGTAAATCATGTTTATCAAAAATATTTTACAATCTAAAAATATTTTCTGGTTTTAGATAGCCCGCAAAGAGTTGATAAGTCGTAAAAATGGATTTGTCATTTTTTTTTTTTTTTCATTTATAAACGAGTTATTTCGCTACCTTGGTTTCCACCAAGATTGGTTTCTTCAGGCGATTTTTAATAACTGATTTTACCTTTTATCGTTTTTCTTTTTAAGAACGTTCTTGTAACGGTGCTTAATTTGAACGTTCACGTGGCAGGGAATTTATGAATGCGCATTTAAATGCAAACGAATTATGACGTTTTCATCCATGGTTGTATGAACCTAAGAGGTATTTCTTAGTGTGGATACATTTTGTCAGAATTTCTGTTCTTTCATTTAACAGTTCGTCTTTATTTGGGTATGTCATAATTTCTAATTTTTCTTCTTGGCACAGTCTACATATTTGTCCACCATTGTATGGCTTGGCTGTTTTACAATGCTCCACGTTATGTGTGGATCTTTTATATATATATATATATACTATCGATTTTCTGCACTATTCTAAGAACTGCAACCTTGAAACTTCTGAATATAGTTTCTTGTGTCTTTGTCTATGAGTGCATCAGATTTGATTAAAATCGGACAACTCCTTCTATAACTCGATTTTTTCGATTATCGATTTTCGATATTTATCGGGGATACCTGACACAAAACCTAGCTAAGAACACTCACAGGCGCTTATAGTAGAACTGTGTAAATTTTCAAGAAAATCGGTTCAGCCGTTTCGGAATCTATAGGTAACGGACACACACACACACACAGAGACACACAAAGTTCCATTTATAAATAAGTTTAGATAAATCTTTGGGTTTTTATTACATATTTTTTAATTTTCTTTTTCTGTAATTCTATATCCATTTTTTTCATTTTCGTATTTTCTTTCTCCACCTCTTTATTTTCCGCTTTCTCCTTCTCTTCCTTTTTGTCCTCTTTCATTTCCATGATCTTTTTTCTTCTCTACCGCTTCCTCCTCCTTCTTTCTTTTTTTCTCACTTTCTTTCAACTTTCATTCTCTGTTAATCTTCTTCATTTCTTTCTCTTTCCTTTTTTATTTTACTTCCTTTGCCTGCTCTTTTATTTCTTCTTTCTTCTTTTCTCCTTTTAAGCCAACTTAAATAAATCTATATAAATCCATATATATAAATCTACCATCCGCCGGTACATTAAATACTGCTGCCATATCTTGTCGGGTGCTCCTGCTATCCACCCAGGTGTCTTAGACAAAATTCTCTCTCTCATGCTCCTTTCTCCAACCACTCCACTCTCATCAGTTTTCTCATTCTTCTCTTATCCACTTCCTGACACACCCTATAACCTGTCACTCTTTCTCATAACTTACCTCCTATGTAACCCCCTGAAAAACAGTAGCAGTAAAATGTCTTACTTGGAGCGATATGATTATAAAAAAAAAAAATAAAAGATAACCCCACAGCTACAATCTCCAAAAATTTAAATGTAAAGTCAATAGTTATCTCCTATCTCACTAACCTGCATCTTTTCTTTCAAGCACGTTCTCCGTCCACACCACTCTCATCAGTATTCTCATTCTTCTCTTACCCACTTCCTGACACTCCCTATAACCTGTCATTCTTTCTCATAAGTTTCCTCCTATGTAAACCCATGCAAAACAGTGGCAGTAAAATGCTTTGCTTGAGGCGATATGATTATAAAAAAATAATCTCTATAGTATTATGATGTGGATATAAAATGGGGGTTCAATTCTACATTACAGCAATATATAAACTAATCCCTCACTTTATGGCCATAGTCATCATTCTCTTAACCACTTCCTGACACGCCCTATAACTTGTTACTCTTTCTCATAGGTTTTCTCCTATGTAACCTCTCTGCAAAACAGTAGCAGTAAAATGCCTTCCTTAGGGCGATTTGATTAGATAGATAGATAGATAGATAGATAGATAGATAGATAGATAGATAGATAGATATGGAAAGACCAAGTTAGATAGATAGATAGATAGATAGATAGATAGATAGATAGATAGTCAGTATTCCTATTCTTCTCTTACCCACTTCCTGACACCCCCTATAACTTGTCACTCTTTCTCATAAGTTTTCTCCTATGCAACCTCTCTGCAAAAGAGTAGCAGTAAAATGCTTTCCTTAGGGCGATATGATTAGATAGATAGATAGATAAATAGATAGATAGATAGATAGATAGATAGTAAGTATTCCTATTCTTCTCTTACCCACTTCCTGACACCCCCTATAACTTGTCACTCTTTCTCATAATTTTTCTCTTATGTAACCTCTCTGCAAAACAGTAGCAGTAAAATGCCTTCCATTTCTTCTTCCCATTTTTCTATCCCAACAACTCTTAACATAAATTTTACGTTCCTCTCTCTCTCTCTCTCTCTCTCTCTCTCTCTCTCTTTCATTAACACCTCCTTCTTTGTGCTCCCTCTGTTTTCCTCCTGCAGCCATTCCTCTTTTTTTTCTTTGCCGCTACATTTATACCATCTCTTGGTCTTTCTCTCTTTCTGCCTATCATGATACGATCTTAACCCAGATATCCCAAACACCCCAGGAATGTTCAGTAAAGCCCTATATCTCGGTACGGAAGTAAAAACTTGTAATTAAAAACCGAATCACAGCTTTTTCATGATAGCCTTCTCATCACTCTTCAAGTGGGGGTTGATATCATTGCGCAATCGAAATATAACACCGATACACTTCAGGTGTTTGTCGAAAGTCAGGATAAGACTATTTTTTAAGTTTACACACACACAAACACACACATTATATATATATATATATATATATATATATATATATATATATAAAGTGTGGTTGCTTTTGCACAAACCTTCATTACTATAATCAGAACATATGAGTGAGTAGTTTGGTTATTTGTTTCTAAGATGAAAGTTGTCTTATATATATATATATATATATATATATATATATATATATATATATATATTTTAATCGTATCACCCCGAGCAAGACGGTAATGCCACTGAAGTGCAGGGGGCTACATAAGAGTAAAAAGATTAAGTAGAAGTGAGTAAAGAGGAAGACGAACCAGTTAGAAAGAAGCAAGAGACGGATGGGAATACAGGGGTGATGACAGTTGCAAAGGTGGAGAGAAAGGAAAGGATATACGGGGTGGTGAAAGAACTAGCGTCTAGTAGTTAATAGATGAGTATTGACATTGCATTTAAATTCCTGGAGGTTGTCGCCGTCAGGAAAGCAAGAATATGGAAGCGAGGAAAACGACGGGGGAGTCCAGTATATATTATATATATTACAATTTAATTCCACTTTTTGGAAGTTGTTGTTGCAATGCCGAATGTATCATCATAACTACTAATCTCATAGAAATTATTTATACGTCAATATATATATATATATATATATGGATGTGCGTTGTGGTTCGGTGGACATCGACTCAGAATGACAAATCGGGGAGCCGATTTCGACTTCCTGGTGAATTCGTTGCATTCACTTACACACCAATACCGTTGGGAAAGGTATTAATCCGTCTCTTCTCTCCAGTTATTGGTTAAATAACAGGACAGAGTGGGTTCTATAGCCTTGGCTGGCAACCAGCCTACCGCAGAAAGCAATGGCAACCAACTAGGGGATCGTCTTTATCCCAGTCAGTCATGTCTCTTTGGAGACATGATCGCCCAATGCATGTATCACGTATGGCACTTTACTGACTGATATATATATATATATATATATATATATATATATATGTGTGTGTGTGTGTGTGTGTGTGTGTATGCGCGCACGTGTGTGTGTAGGGATGATGTTTATTTATTGTAAGAAATTGCAAGTGAAAAACTACAGAAAATAAGAAAAAGAATTAGAAAAAAAAATTTCCGGGATTAGGTTAAATGTTAATTGTTTTTAAAAATTTTTGGTAGGATTTTATATTTATTGCAAATCTTAGTTGAGCAACTAGCATATTAAGTGTGCTGTTTTTGAAGACGGCAATGAAATCTATCAGAATGCGACGAGTCTTCTGCTCGCTATCTTGAAAGAAGGAGTTCCAAGAATGTTTGTATCAATGGAAACGAAGCCAGATAAAGTGTCTATAGATAGATAGATAGATAGATAGATAGATAGATAGATAGATAGATAGATAGATAAAGACATAAGAGTAAAAAGATTAAGTAGAAGTGAGTAAAGAGGAAGACGAACCAGTTAGAAAGAAGCAAGAGAAGGATGGGAATACAGGGGTGATGACAGTTGCAAAGGTGGAGAGAAAGGAAAGGATATACGGGGTGG
>JBBBDQ010032676.1:92500-95000 GCA_037127315.1 Ascarosepion bandense | reverse complement strand
TCCTTGCTCACATGCTCGATCCATGATATACGCAACATCTTTCTGTAGAACCACATTTCAGATGCTACAAGTTTTTCCTTCATCTTTGATGATATTGTCCAGCATTCACTGCCATATTGAAGGACAAACATCACACAGCAATCCAGTACTCTCTTCCTAGTTTTTAGCGAAATTGTCTTGTTTCTTAATACCTAACTCAACTTCTGGAATGCTTCCTTCGCCATGCCAATTCGCCTTCGGATCTCTGTGTCGCACTTTCCGTCTTCTGTTATAACGCTTCCTAGGTATTTAAATTGTTGTACCTGCTTGATTCTGGTATCCCAGAGCTGTATTTGGCATTTTGAGCTTCCCTTTTGACAGATGACCATGCATTCAGTTTCCGTGCAGTTTATTTCTAGTCCTTTCTTTTTACTTTCTGTTGCTACCTTCTGTAGCAGGTCTTGTAGTTTTTCTTTCTGGGTCTGCTATCAGCACTGTATCATCTGCGTACCTTACGTTGTTTAAATTGTTTAATTACGAATCCAGGCATAACTTCAAGGGTCCTCAAAATATTCTCGCTGTACAAGTTGAACAGATCCAGTGAAAAGACACATCCTTGTACCTAAAACCGTATATTTTCCGCCACAGACCTTTAACTTCATAATCATTCAAAAGAATAAATTAAATCCCATAACCTAAATCTAGTGATTTTTTTTCATGTACTAAAATTTAGAATCGAGAAACATGTCCAAATCAAATAAATAAAATAATTAAATAACTAACCCTGACTATAAATAACAAGATAATGTCTACAGCGACAGTCTAAAATACTTGGGTGGACACAATAAATGAATTTTAAAAAGTTAATTTACACATAAAACAACTTAGTCAGAAGTGACAGAAATTAATAAAAGTTCGACAGGTAGACCTTGTTGGCAGTGAAAACAATTCTCAAATATATACACACAAATTCATTCACAATGATTATGTCAACGGTTTGTATTGTTTTCAGGCGCTTTCTAAATGTGCTGAACGTTGGGATTGAACCTCTCCTGTCCGATATCATCAAGTAGTCACTTTCCTGACAAATGGTAAGATTCGAACAAGAATCTCATGGTCAGTAAGCAAACTTTCTAATCATTTCCTTTGGGGAGGTGTCGATGGTTGAAGTCACAAGTCATCGTGACCGAAGGTTTGAGCGTCGTGGCTTAGTTGAGACTGATGTTCAGATTGGTGTGTTCAGACCAGATAACACGCTCTCTCCCGGAAACTGTAAGTGAGGTCCGCTCAGCATAAACCACAGGTGGGCTCTGTGGGAGTTGAACCAACACAAGTGTGCCTGAGCAGGCGTCTGCAACTGGGATTAGCTCACTGCCCTGGTTTATTAGTATTTTCGAATAGAATTGTCCAGCCATTATACATATTATATGTATGTATGAATGTATGTACGTGTGTACACTACCGGCCATAATTATAAGGCCACCCCAGTGTTTTAAAAAAATGTTGTATTTCATGCTATTTTTTAGTATTTATTGCCAAATGAATAATTGTAAATGAAAATAGAAGGGCTCTTTTGTTAATATTACACAATAACATGTGTATTAAATGAAATTATAAATATTTAATACTTATCTATATTGCAGTTTCATCAATGAAAGAATGAAGAAATTTAAGGGTGATTCGGACGAGTTCATCTTTGGTTCTTTGCCTTTTAAAGTTTTGCAAAGTAATGATAACAAAAGAACCATTCTGTTTTCATTTAGAATTATCCACTTGGCAATAAATAGTAAAAATAGTATGAAATACATCATTTCCTTTTAAGAACTGGGGGAACCTAATAATTATGGCCAGTAGAGTATGTATGTATGTATGTATGTATATGAGGCCTGTTCTAAACCTATAAGGACCAGTGGTATAAAAAGAAAACTACAAAACATATCAATTCAGCATGTAATATCCTTTGAAGTAGTCCCCTTCTTATAAGAAACATTTTACCTAGTGTCGTTTCCATTGATACAAACTTTCTTGAAACTCCTTCTTTCGGGATAACGAGCAGCTGCCTCGTTGCATTCTGATAGATTTCCTTGTCGTTTTCAAACCTTGTTCCATTCAAGTATAACACGTAATTGCCTTGCTAGTAAAAAAGATATATAATATAGATAGATCTATCGCCCGTTTCACACTCCATCCACGTCTATTGAACAGGTTAAGAGGCTCATCCCTTTTTCCCTGTTTAGGATGTGGTTTCCGGCATTCTCTTTTCTAATATTCTCACTTTGTTTTTGTTTTTTTTCAATTGGAGTAGATAGATCTATATATCGCCCGGTTCACACTCCATCCACGTCTATTGAACAGTTTAAGAGTCTCATCCCTTGTTCCCTGTTTAGGATGTGGTTTCCGGCTTTCTCTTTTCCAATCTTCTCACTTTGTTTTTTTTTCATTTGGAGTAGATAGATCTACCTATCGCCCGGTTCATACTCCATCCACGTCTATTGAACAGGTTAAGAAGCTCATCCCTTGT
>JBBBDQ010032676.1:27500-85000 GCA_037127315.1 Ascarosepion bandense | reverse complement strand
AGCGTCAGAGAAGGCTTTTGAAGTCTAAGGTGCCATCTTTGAATATTCTACTGGTGAGAATTTCGCTGATATTTAAATGATGGACAGCAGGGTGTAGGGCCGATATGATTGCAATATATATATTTAAAAATCACTCGTTCCTGATGAAGGACGGAGGGCGGTCTGAAATATAAAATACGATAATAAAAATAAACAAATACTGTCCAAAAAAAATACATTTTTAAATTCAAACTTTTTATTAATATTCTTTCCTATACATATTAACACAGTATACGTGGATCATCACTATGTTATATATATATATATATGTTTGAACATCAACCATTCTTTCTAATGTTCCGTAGAATATGGCAAACCAGCACAATTTAGTGTATATTTTTATTGAGTTTTTCTAATCTTCTTAAAATTTTTCTTTCTCTTGCCTCGATTAAATGGAAAAATTTAAGATCATTAGAAAATCCAAATAAAAAAAATAAATCTTGTCTGTCATATACAACGAAACACACACACACACACACACACACACACACACACACACACACACACACACATATATATATATATATATATATATATATATATAAAAGGCAATCTGTGAGTTTGTGTGTTCCCTATGCACGCCTACATTTTTTAAGCTACGCCATTCAAACTGTCTAGGGACACATCTCTACAGGGAAGCCAGGTCAACACATACTTTTTGAGTTTAAGTTCAGCAATTTTCCCTTTTCGCACTTTTTGGCCATTGGAGGCGATTGTTTACATTTGCTCTGTAAAACATCTAAGAGCTAAGATGTTTGCTAGATTACGTCACAGAAATCAAATCACACGTGTCAAACGCGACTAAAATATTTTTTTTTTTTTTAAATGAGCCTTTATATTTATATTTAATTTTTATTCCGACGTTTTAAAAATTAATTTGGTCAACAAAAAAATGTGAAAAATTTTCCCCTTAATTACGGAACAAAAGAAATATTTTTTAAAAAAAGTGTTTTTTCAAACAAAAACAAAATAGGTAAAAAAAAAGGGGGTAATTTTTCGTTTTACGACCCGAAAGCTAATATCCCTTCAATTTTTTCCAAAATAGTTTTTTTATTTTCGTACAAATGTATATGCTGAACTCAAATCAGCAATTAGATATTAAAGAAACCGACTTTTTTATGTTAACAACCAGAAAAAATTGAACTTCTTCTCGCTCTTTTTGTCAGACATTACCGGTTTAGAGAGAGGCATTCACTGCAGAAAGATTTTAGGCGTAGGAAGAAAATTTGGGCCTATTAACTACCTTTAGAGAAAATTCCTTGCAGAAATTAGTACGAGATTTTTTTTCGGTACTTAATTTCATGAGAAAATTTATTGACATTGAAACAAGTGAAAAAATAAAGGGGTTATTTGCGTGTATAAAAAAAGTTATTTGCGTGTGTTTGCGTATATAACGGATATTAGCCTTTGGGTCCTAAACCGAAAATTTACCATGTCTTCAGTTTTAAATATTCTTCGAAATTTTCTGAAATTCATGTACAAAAAAATGTAAATATTTCCCCCCGTAATTTTGAAACAAAAACAAACGCAATGTTGTTTACAATGTTACACAAAAGCATCAACTCACGTTTACGTAAAACAAAAGAAAATAGTTTTTTTTAATAGAATTTTTGAACAATTATTAAAAAAGAATTTTTTATATAATTATTTTTTATATAACTGGGTTTTAAAGTGAGGCGGCGATTACAAGCGCTCGAAAATCGCAACAGGCTGCATTAATCATTTAATTAAAAAAATGTTCTGAGCTGCACGGGCAACGCCGGACTATGATGCTAGTTTATTATAAATTAGAGTTTAGAACTTGTACAAATTTTTATCCACTACAAAGTGTACATTTTGTTTCGACATTGAAACGACAATGTCTCATCAGGTGGTGTAGAAAGGAATGGAAAAGTCTCTTTTCTTATATTTGGCGAGTTGTGTGTGGGATGTAGGTGGGGTTAGTGACAAAGGAATGAGTCTTGTAAATTGTCCGTTAGAATTTCGAAAAGAGGGAATGGGTAGGGGATAGAATTGATTAATGAACGTGTCGAGAATTTTGTAGACAGATTTAACGTTAAAAGATAGTCTTTTATGGCCTAATGGCTAGATTATTTTCTTCGGGTTTAGTAAAAGGGGAGAATAAGGAAGTATGAGGGTTGGGTGAGGAATAGGATTAGATGCGATGAAGTGGGACATTTAGTGGAGCTTTCTTTATTATTGAATTGTACAACAAAACAATATTTTTTTTAATTTAAACTCAGTTCTTATAATTAATCTAATTTTGTAGACCAGCCCTTAATTTTAAATTTAGGAAATTAGTTCACAATTTGTGGTATGGAATAGTTAAAATTTGATGTAAGAGTTTTGTTAATATTATAAAGGTATATTGTCTCTAATGGGTCCTAACTTTAGAGTCTTTAGTTTTTAGCATGATTGTAACGTTAGTCCTTTAATGTGTTTGCAGTTTACTGTGGTTTCATGCCTCTGGTTGAATAGTCTTTTGCTATTCATGTATTTAATTATTTCAAATTTTTCTTGAAGACAAAGGAAACATGGTTCCTTTATTGATTTAGATGTTCTTGCCTGTTTGGGGATTTTCTATTTAACTTTAGGTGTTTCATTTTCGTTTTTTAACTTCCAAAAGTATTTGGAAAGAGACGTCATATTTTATTTTACTTTGTTATTGAAGGATGAGAGATGATTGTAAAAGCGCTTTTTAAATATGTTCATTGTGTTTCCGATATAAATTTTATCATCCTTCGGATTCTCCATGGATGAAATCGAACACATATATATCAGGAATTTCGTTAAAGATTTGTTAGGAATGAGACATTGGTTTGGGTTTCTACAGTTACAAAGGTTATTATTATGGCGCAGACTGGTATTGGTGTTGGAGTTATTTTTGTTGTATGCTTTTAATATTTTATTGTTATGTAATTTAATTATTTTTTCTAGTTTTTTGGAGCAGCTATAGCATAGTTTTATTGTATTCCTATTGAAAATTTTGCTTAGAGGGTTATTTTTTTATCTATTAGTTTAAGAAATTTATGTCCCAGTTTAAAGTTAACTAATTGATTAAAAGGAGGATTATACCATACGATTTTTCTGTTTTTCTTTTTTCTTTTTGGACTTCTGAATTTTTCCACAAAGTTAATTTTGGAGGATTGATATCCATTGTCTTTAAGAATTTTATCATAAATTGCTTTGTGTTTATCGAATATTTCTATATTTGAGGAATCATGGAATCAGGAGTAGGGATATTCTAACGCGTAGTATAAAAAAAAGGGAACTAACACAATAAAAAGCAATAAAAAGAAAGCAACCAACTGCAAATAATATTTTAAAAGAATTAAAAATTATAATTAAATACCTGCAGAACCACTCACATAAAAACAATTAAATTACACCAACATACATATAAATAAAAAAAAAATCTAGATAAAACAGAAGAGTAAATTAAGCCTTGACGAGTGGTAACATCATATCGGTGCCTTCACGAAACTTCGAAGTCGGCATGACTCTGCTCAGTAAATTGACAAGCTTCTCCAGATTAATCCTATATGTATGTGTGTGTGGGTTGTTTCCTTGATTATGACAGACACGGAAAATTTGATTACTTTTTATTCTAAACGTCCAGCATCCCAGATGGAAATAAATGAATTCTAATTATAAAACAAACACGGCATTGGTTCTTGATAATGACTCCGATAGTCGAAAATAATTTTACACAAAATATAAACTTCAGACAATTTATCCACGACTTCGAGCGCAATGCTCAAAACCCTATCCGAAAGTTGGAAATATATAATATAAAACTAAACAGACAGACATTATCGATTCTTTTTAATGAAATTTTCTAATATGTTATTCTATGTTTTGCTCTGACAGACATGATTGCGTTCTTCTTGGCAGCAGTACCTCCCCAAGGCAAATAATGTAAGCTTCTGTGTTGAGTTTGAGGCTCTGTGAGAAAATGAATGGAGGCTTAACGCCCCCGTCACGAGTCATCACTCCAAACATCTTTATAACCTGCATTAGACTCATACATTGTCCTCTGATTGACACCGAAACTTTCTGAAATGTTCGTATTGAAGGTTCCGGCGCGAATGCCAAGCAGTAAGACATGCTGTTTTCAAATTTCTGACGGGGTGAATTTACTCTGTAGGCAATAAAAATAAAAACAAACAACGCGCACTCGAGAAATTAATATTATATGATAGCGGTGACAATTTACCGATCGCACTCTCTTTCTCTTTCTCTCTCTCTGTGTGTGTGTGTGTGTGTGTGTGTGTGTGTGTGAGAAACAAATATTCTTCAAGGGAAATATTATTAAAGAAAACAAACATTTTGTTCAAAGTGAAATTTAGACAATTCTTGATGGAATTTACTTCTTGTTAGAGAAGGATTATTTGTAATTTGGAAAAGACAATTATTAAAATTGATTATGATAGTATTTTCGCAGTTTCAATATATATATATATATACACTACCGGCCATAATTATTAGGCAACCCCAGGTTTTAAAAGAAATTATGTATTTCATACTATTTTTAATGGATAATTCTAAATGAAAATAGAATGGTTCTTTTGTTATTATTACTTTACAAAATTTTACAAGGCAAGGAAGCAAAGTTTCACTGATGAAACTGTAATATAGGTAATTATTAAATATTTATAAATTCATTTGATGCACATGCTTTTGTGCAATATTAACAAGAGAACCATTCTATTTTCATTTACAATTATTTACTTGGCAATAAATAATAGAAGATAATAAAAAATATATCATTGTTTTAAAAGAGTCAAGTCAGGAAATAACCAACGTCTATTTCCACTGGGCTATGTGTCCTTAAGGACACATGGCTCTTAGAGTTGTGAGTTCAATACCAGGCTACAGCATTGGTAAACAAGTAACTTGCAGAGTTAGAGGGAGATAACTCATCACTTCCAATCGAGGAATTACGCAAGGAATTGAGTTCATATACCCTAGTGATTGTAATAAATGGTTCTGGTCGAAATTCCGAGCAGCTGAAGAAGGCCGGGACGTACAACGGCCGAAACGTAGTACAAATGGCAACAAAGATTAGGACAATAGTCCGAATAATTTAAATAGTGTAAATAATACCTCATCTCAGAAATATAGACAAATAGAATGATCTATTATTAAACGACGTACAAATGGAAACCAAGATGAGGAAAATAGTCCGAATAATGTAAATACTGTAAATACTACCACAACTTAAAAATATAGACAAATTGAATGATATATTATTAAGTGTCGTATAAATGACAACAAAGATGAGGACAATAGTCCGAATAATTTAAATACTGTAAATACTACCTCATCTCAGAAATATAGACAAATAAAATAATCTATTATTAAACGTCGTACAAATGGCAACAAAGATGAGGACAATAGTTTGAATAATGTAAATACTTCCTCATCTCAGAAATATAGACAAATAAAATAATCTATTATTAAACGTCGTACAAATGGCAACAAAGATGAGGACAACAGTCTGAATAATGTAAATACTACCTCATCTCAGAAATATAGACAAATAAAATAATCTATTATTAAACGTCGTAAAAATGGCAACAAAGATGAGGACAATAGTTTCAATAATGTAAATACTTCCTCATCTCAGAAATATAGACAAATAAAATAATCTATTATTAAATGTCGTACAAATGGCAACAAAGATGAGGACAATAGTCCGAATAATGTAAATACTTCCTCATCTCAGATATATAGACAAATGAATAATCTATTATTAAATGTCGTACAAATGGCAACAAAGATGAGGACAATAGTTTGAATAATGTAAATACTTCCTCATCTCAGAAATATAGACAAATGAATAATCTATTATTAAACGTCGTACAAATGGCAACAAAGATGAGGACAATAGTCCGAATAATGTAAATACTTCCTCATCTCAGAGATATAGACAAATGAATGATCTATTATTAAACGTCGAACAAATGGCAACAAAGATGAGGACAATAGTTTGAATAATGTAAATACTTTCTCATCTCAGAAATATAGACGAATACTAGAAGCTGTATTGTTCGTTAATTTACCATGTTTTTCTTTTCATTTAAATTTTGTAGTTTTATTCATTTTTTCGATCAATTACTCTTTTATTATATTAATTTATATATAATACATTTATTGAGTTTACATCTTATGTAACATATTATATATATATATATATATATATATATATATATATATATATATATATATATATATAAGGTGTGCTATGGTTATAGGATAAAATGCTCAATATCTGAGATAAAGCTTATATAAATATAAAATAGTGAACATTAAAGTCAATACTCAGGGGTGACAGACTGCTAAGCGCAATCATCAGGCCACACGTGGATGTTATTTTTTTGGTGTTGTTCTTATGTTCACATCTTTGACTGTAACATAGTTTTTTTTTTTTGTTTTTGTGTATTTGAAAAGGAGAGTTCTTTAAAGCTATCACGTGATGCGCGCAATGAGCATTGCGTGAGCGCCTTAAAATTTTTGAAAAAAAAAATATATATATATTATGCTACGTCTATGGCACGACACGAAATTTCATGCATTATGCAATCATCAGGTGCATATTTCAAACTGACAGTTTAATAGTCTTTTATTTACGTTCACTCGATGTTCATAGAAATTAAATCTTATAAAGTTAAGTTACTGCTTTTTTAATGACAAGATTAAAAATTTAAATATTCTTAGGTTACATGTACAAAAAAAATATTAAATTTAAATTTAAAATGCAAACGTAAAATAAAAAAGTATAAAGAATAATAAATCCAGGGAAAAGAAATCATGAGAAATAAAAAAATTAAATTTTCAAATATTACATGTACATAAAAATGTAGATAAAAAATTAAAATCTTAAAATTTTAAATAAAAATAAAAGAAAAGAAAAGAAAAATGGAAAAAAATTACGAATTAAAATGTAAAATTTAGAGTTAAAATTAAAAATTAAAAATTAAATAATGTAGGGAGCAAAAATAAAAAGACGTACATTCATAATTGTTAAAAGTAATATTGCGGAGGAAAAGAAAGAAAGAAAGAAAGAAAGAAAGAAAGAAAGAAAGAAGAAACGCATAGAGGAAACTATATTAATCTTGGTCTAAGAATTTAAGTATTTTTTCGATGATAGCATGTGATCATTAAATAACATTTTTATTCGGTAGATTAGGAATATTGATATGGTTTAAGATGACAAGTTTTTCTAAAGGCATAGATTACCTTTATCTACTTTTCCATTATAAGGTTTGGATTTAGCTACGATTTTCTAGGTAATAACTAGTTGTTTTTGTTTTTAATTTCCAATAATGTATGGACAAAGCAGTACTTTTGCTGTATTTACTCTTGTTTAAAACAACATGTGGTTATTCATTTTTATCTTTCACCTGTGCTTCCAAAGTAAAATTTATCATCATTATCATTAGAATGAATTCGAGCTTTATAAACAATACTTTCGGACATACACTGGCTATTCAATGGGCAGGTTTTATTTTTTCGGCTGTTGCAATTATTTTTAGAAGGGTCATTTTTGCTACTAGTTGGGTGACGGATGTTGTTTATATGGGCCAAATGTTTATTTTATATCATAGCATTATGTTGTGAAATATATATATCTATGTTTTTAACGCAACTATAACTGTGTTTAACTTTGTTTTTGTTGAAGATTTTTTAGTGTGGATGAATGGTAGAAATGTTTGTAAATTAAGTTGAGGAATAGTTGACCAATGTTTGGGCATTATGACTGAATGGGGAGTTAAACCAAATAATGTTACGTTTACGTGAATTCTCCCCTATTTCTTGTTCCGAGCCGATAACTCACGTCCGCGTAGATGGGTAGAAATCCCAAATATCAAACTGGGTGAAAGTCCAATCCCTTTCATATTTTTATTTAAAAAAAAACATAAAAGAAAATGGATTTCACTTTTCAAAATTAGGGAGGAGTTAATTTGGATCTTAAAACACTTTCACCCATATTTGTATGATTCTAATATGTTTTGATAGGTGTGACGTTATTTCTGATTTTTTTATTCAGTAATTTGTTTGTTCTTATAACATATTGGCTAAATTTCCGTCCTGGTGCAACCTGCAGACATTGCCACTGTTGTATGGTTTAGTTATTTTTACTATACTCTATGTTATATTAGGGTCTTTTCCATTTCCATTTTTAATTTCCACATGTGGCTAGCTAGTTTGGTTTAATTTTTAAGATTTTCCAATTTAAATGTAAATTTGTGGTTATTCCATCTGTTTTTAAAAACTCTTTTTGTACATCACCCAAATATGTTTTTCTTTGTCCATCTGTATAATGTACCGCCGCTTTGTAAATAATTTCTTCTGTTTTACAAAATAAGTTAAGTGGGCGTTTTCTGGCGTTTTGTTTTGTTTACGTAATTTGCAAATCATTAGTACAGCTATAACTTAATTTGAATGAATTCCTATTGAAAATTTTGTTTAATTTTAAGTTTTTTGGAAAGTGTTTTATTAATTAATTTAAAAAAATATTTACCCTATTTTGGATTTTAATTTTAAGTTAAAGGGTGGGTCGAACCAGATAATGTTTCGATTTCTATCAGTATAAACGAAAAATGTGTCATCTGCATGTTTTTTTAGTCATTTCACCCCAAGCAAGGCGGTACCGCCACTAATGCACATGGGGGCAACATAAGAGTAAAAGCTTAGGCAGGAGGAGAGTGAAGAGAAAGACGAACCAGCTACAGGGAGTGTCAGAGAAAGGGCAAGAGAAGGATGAAAACACAGGTGTGAAGACAGTTGCGAAGGTAGATCGAAAGAAAAAGAACAAGATATATGATGTGGAAAGGACTGGAGTCAAGTGGATAAGAAATGGGAATTGACATTGCATTTAAATTCTTGGATGTTGTAACCATCAAGAAAGCAATTATACGGAAGGGAGTTCAACAGGTGGGAAATGAGAGAAAAGAAGCTGATGGAGTAGAACTGTCGGCTGCATTTAGTTGATTTAACTGTAAATGGGTGGTATCTTGTTGCTAGTCTGGTTGCACGAGTAAACACCTGTGGCAGGAGCACTATTGACTTCACTTCGTCGGAGCAGAAGCCATGAAAATATTTGTAGAAGAGACAGAGGGAAGCCACATCTCACCGGTGAGAAAGTGGCTGGGGTCAAGCTGCCAAGTCGGGACCTATCACATTACAGATTCTCCTTTGGAGCCTGTTGAGAACACTGAGATGAACAGCGGGTGAGCCTGACCAGATATGACAACAGTATTTCTATTCACGGTCGGATGGTTGATTTGTATATGTGTAAGATGGATTCAGGCGGAAGACTGTAGCCGTAAATAATAAATCCTGGCAGGATTTCTAGTTCTCTTAAAATTGCCTCACTGTATAAGTTTAATCAATCCGATGAGAAGACATATTCTTGTCTTACACACCTCTCTATTTGTGTATCTGCTGAACTTATTTCTACTTCTGGTCCTGGGCATGACAATAAACTGCATCCGGCAGCAAGGTCTCTGATTGGGAGGTTGTGAGGAGCATGGAACCACCTCATAATTGATGTAAATAGTTAAGTCCCAAACTGGGGTCCAAACAGTATGAAAGTATAAAAATACACTTTTATAGAAATATACACACGAGAGTTCTTTAGTGTCCTTAAATACAGGAATCACCGAGGATAAATTCCAACAGGCAGGAAAGCAGGAAGCAGAGAGGCAGTAATTACAGAGTTTGGAAAGAACAGAGGAGAGTTCAGGGACATGACGATGACCGGGATTCCGACACCTCCGCACGCGATATGAAGGTCAAGCTTTAAAATTATGTTGGAAACCAGAGAGGGTGTTATGCATACATCCCTCCGTTGAGCCACAGTTCTGGGTGGGAAGTTGGGTATTTCGTTTTCATCTTTGAATATGGTATTCTCTAGATCGCTTCTTTCTGTAATGATTTCCTTCTTCATTTACATTCATATTTTCTTTCTTTTTCTTCATCTGATTTTTGTTTATTTCGTAACTTTTGTTTCTTAATCGCTGATAAATTCTTCCTCTTCTTCTCCTTCTCCTTCGTCTGCATCTTATTTTTATTTATCTTCTTCTTTTTCTTCTTTATCTCTTTTTCGTTTTCGTTTTTTTATCGTCATCTTCTTCTGCTTCTATTTCTTTATTATCTTCTTCTTCTTCGCTTACTTCTTCGTCTAGTTTTTCTTTTGTTTTTCATTCATCTTCATCGTTTTTACCTTTTTTTATTTCTCCTTCATTGTTTTTCGTCTTCTTTCTCTTTGTTTTCTTATTTCTTCATTTTTCTTTTTCGTTTTCTGTTTCTTTTTCTTCTTCTTCTTCTTCTTCTTCTTCTTCATTTTCATCATCTTCTTTAACTTCTTTTGCGTTTTCTTCTTCTTCCTCTTTTTTCTTTTTCTTCTTCATCGTCTGTTGCATTTTTTATTTCTTCTTCGTCGTTTTTCTATTCTTCTCTTTCTTCTTCGTTTTCTTTTTTCTTCCTTTTCTTTGTCTTCTTCTTTGTCTTCTACTTCTTTTTCTTCTTCATTTTATCATCTTCGTCATCTTCTTTTCCTTTTTTATTTTCTTCTTCCTCCTCTTCTCTCAATTCTTTTTCTTCTTCGTCTTCATCTTCATTATCTTTTTGTCCGAATATTATTTTTTTTCCCTTCAACCTCTTTACACTTCTACTTTCATTTTTACCATCGACATTTTCCTCTTCTTCTCTTTTTCGTCTTCTACTTCTTTTTCTTCTTTATTTTATCATCTTCGTCATTTTTTCCTCTTTTGTTTTCTTCTTCCTCATCTTCTCTCTCTTCTTCTTTTTCTTCTTCGTCTTCTTCATCTTCATTATCTTTTTCTTTTCGTTTTACTTTTATTCTTTTTCCCTTCCAACTCTTTTCACGTCTACTTTCATTTTCACCCTCGATATTTCCTCTTCCTCTTCTCTTTTTTCTTCTTTTTCCCGTGCCCTCGTTTCTGTGCCCTTCTCCTTGTCTTTCTTTTTCCTCTTCTTATATCTATTTGTTTATTCAGTTTAGTATTCTCCACACCCGATATTCTCTTTCCTCCTCCTCCTCCCTGTCCTCCTCCTTCTCCTTCTCTCCCACCTCCTCTTCCTCTTCCTCCTCCTCCTTCTCCTACTTCTTTTAGATACATATGTATTATTTTTCTAACTATTGACTGTTTGATTGTCGGTCTTCTTCTTCATCTTCATGTAAATGTTCTTCTTTGTTTTCTTCTTCGTCGTTGTCTTTTTGTTGTTGTCCATGTTGTTCTTGCTTTTCCTCCTTGTCTTCTTCCTGCACTTCTTCATTTTTCTTCTTTTACTTCTCCTTCTTGTGCACGTTCTTCTTGCTCTCCTTCTTCATCTTGCTTTACTTGCTTTTTTTATTGTCCATATTCTCCTTGTCCTTCTTCTTGCTCTTCTTCTTCTTCTTAGTCTTCGTGTCCATGTCCTTGCTCTTCTTTTTGCTTTTCTTTTTTTCTTCGTCTTCTTCTTCGTCTTCTTGCTTTTTTTCTTGCTTTTCTTTTTCTTCTGCGTCTTCTTCTTCGTCTTATTGCTCTTTCTTCTTGTTTTCGTCTTCTTGTTCTTCCTCTTCTACTTGATTTTCTTCTTCTTCTGTTTCTTTGCCTTGCTTTTTTCTTGCTCTTCTTCTTCCTCTTGTATTTCTTCCTTTTGTTCTTCATGCTCTTCTTCTTGCTCTTCTTCTTGCTCTTCTTTGTCTTCATCTTTTTCTTTTTCTTTCTCTTTTTCTTCTTCATCTTCTTCTTGCTCTCCTTGCTTTTCTTCTTCTTCCTCTTCTTCTTCTTCTTTCTCTTCTTCTTGTTCTTTTTCTTCTTGCTTTTCTTTTTATTCCTCTTCTTCTTGCTCTTATTCTTGCTTTTCTTCTTCTTCCTCTTCTTCTTCTTTCTCTTCTTCTTGTTCTTTTTCTTCTTGCTTTTCTTCCTATTCCTCTTCTTCTTGCTCTTCTTCTTACTCTTCCTCTTGTTGCTCTTTTTCTTGCTTTTCTTCTTTTTCCGTTTCTTCTTTCTCTTCTTTGTCTTCTTCCTCTTCTTGCTTTTCTTGTTTTTATTCTTTTTATAGCTCATGTTCTTCTTGTTGTTTTTTCTTCTTCTTCTACTCTACAATCCTTGTTTATCTTTAATTAAAGCATGACGTAATTCGGTCCTATCAAGGATATTTCAGGAATGATAACAAGAAAAAAGTATCAAACAGGCAAGAAGAAATTAAAAAACGTTAATTTAAAAACGAAGAAAGAAAAGGCAGATTCAATAAAAATAAACAGAAAACAGGGTTGTAACGGTGAAACCGAACAAGACAGATACGTCTGTGACGTAATGGCGTCGGGAGGTGATTTGCAAATAAATAAATAAATAAATAAAAATCAAATATGGCAGACATGAACACAAGAGAAATAATTTCGCTACAAGCAAAAGCAGAACGAAGCACGACCTTTACCCAATCAGCTTCATTTGCAAAATATGGATGTATGCATTTGTAATCATTATTTAATGAGGATTCATCCTGTTCTTGTTTTATGGACGTTGGCTATCATGGCTCTCCACAATTTCCTGTCCTTTGTAGCTCTTAATAAATGTTATCTCATTTAACTCTTGCTTCGCTATTCATTTACTCAACGTTGCTAGATTAGTTATTTTTTTATCCCTCTTGCCTTCACTCTGTTATGTGAGCATGGCCGTATCTGACAACCAGGCACACCGGGCGTGGGTCCAGGCTGATCCGTGCAATCATATTGCAAATCCGGGCAAGGAAATATGTCTTCGTCAGAAATCAAACTAAACAATTCACGAAGAAAGAAAGAAAGAAAGAAAGAAAGAAAGAAAGAAAGAAAAACGAAGAAAACATCCGAATGAACGCAGTAAAAATCTGTTTATTTATTAATTTTGGGAGAAAAGACTGGTTATACTCAAAAAGTCCGAACCCGATTTCCTGCTTTCGTTCTCGTTCTGTGCCTAATTTCCATTGGAATAGCCGAAAAAATCCGCAAAAATCATAGTTTCTGGAAACGGATGACACTGATGACGTCATCACATAGTCAACTAATAAATCCGGGCAATTTTCTCTGTGCCCGGTGTTTTTTTAGCATCAGCTAAGGCCCAGTATGTGAGTATCAGATTTTCCAAACTCCTTTCCTTAGTATGTGTTGTTTTCCTCTATCCTATTTGCTTTCTACCTTTCCTATGAGTAACAGATTTTCTAATCCTTCTTTTCTCATTATGCGTTGCTTTCCTCTGTTTCTTTCGCTTTCACTCTGTCCTGTGAGTATTAGATTTTCCAAGCCCTCTTTCTTCGCTATCTGCCTAAGAATGTTCAATTCTATTCCTAGTGTTAAATGTCTTTTTCCATTTTTTCTAAATCATCGTCGTTGCTCACCGATATATGTCGATGATATTCTCAGCATCTTTCTGTAGAACCACATTACTCTTGCTTCAAGTCTTTTCTCCAGCTGTGAGGAGATCGTCGAGCGTTGACTGTCATATGGGAGAGCAGATATTACCTAACTTTTCAGTACTTTTTTTGTTTCTAACTTTTTTTTGTTTGTTATGACTTTGCTTGATGGTTTGAAAACCGAGTGTGAGTTGTGTATTGGAAAATTTATGTTAGATGATGAAGTTAATTAATTTTCAGTGAGAAACAGATACTACATAATCATCTTAAACTTCCGTTCTTTCTCCATATAAACACATACATAAATAATAAATAAATAATGAACAAATAGTCGTTTTCCGAACATACTGTCTGCTAGGACGTGTAGAAATCCACGTTGCAGACGCCTGCTCAGACACATGTATTTTTATTCAATGCCCATACAACCCATTATGCAGAGCAGGCATAAGTTACAATTTCTTGAATAGAGTGCATCACTTCCCGTGATCAAAAGTTTTGAACGGGGCCAGTACACTCAAATTCTCGGTTACGATGACTTGTGACTTCGTGCCAGTAAAGCAATCGACTGTTTTGGAGCAGTTTGGTCTATTTAATTTCATTTCACTAACGAAAGTAAAAGGGTTTTCAGGCACTTTGCAACACTGACCAATGCTTTGAGCTTAATAGCCTTGTTCAAACTATTTATGCACTCTCTTAGACATTGAAAATAATGTCCGTTCAGCATAGTCGGAAGTGGAGCGTACGATTGTTGAACAAACACAAATATGCTCGAACAGACCTCTAGAACTGGGATGGGCTAAGCACCCTAGCAAAAAGGAATACTCGCAAATGAGCGGCCACCCAATATCTATCTATCCATCCATCTCTCTCTCTCTCTATATATATATATATATATATTGTCATCCGCAGACAGATCTGTTTCGCCGTATCACAGCTCATCCCTACGGTTAGACTCCGATTGCTTTTATACCCAGGATTGAAACCCGACCGAAATGGCGTCAGTCGGTGACTCTACCCCTGGGCTATATATTCTTCATTTGTAAACGAGTTATTATGCGATTTGCAATAACTGATTTTACGGGGTTTTTTGGTTTTTTTTTTTTAAGAACGTTCACTTAACGGGGATTTTTTTGAACGCGCAATTTTTAAAATTAGAAGAAATTATAATGCTTTAATCCATAGTTGTATGAACTTAATAGGTATTTAATGGTTTGGTTACACTTAGTCATAATTTCTGTTCTTTCATTCGATAATTCATTTTTGTTTGGAAATAACATAATCGCTAACTTTTCTTCCTGACACTGTCCACATATTTTGCACCGTGGTAAGGCTTGGCAGTTTTCACTTACTCCACGTTATGTCTGGGTCATTTTCATATTTTAACTTCAATGTCCACACGCGACTAGCCAATTTTGTACAATTTTTAAATTTTCTATTTTAAATGTAGAACTGTAATTGAACCATCTGGTCTTAAAAGTATCTTTGGTTGATCTCAAATATGTTTTGTTTTGATAATTTAAGTCATGTACTTTTGCTCGGTTTTTTATACAACCTTAAAGTAAATCGATCCTGTGCAATTAACTTTTTTGCTTGCGCATATTCAACAGCTGAATCCTTTGAGAAATTTTTGAATAAAGCCATTCTTGGAGTTTCCTAGGAAGATGCCATCGTAAGAACTGAAGAAAACTTGAAAAAGAGAAAAACGAGAGCAACAACTCGTCCCAAAAAATACAAAACAAAGCTATCCCAACGCGAGTGGTTCCAAAATGGAGGATCGATTTACTATAACGTTGTATGAGAAACTGAGCACCCCCTATATTTGTTTAAATATTGAAATTTTTACAATTTTTTTTATAATCGGAAACTTTATGTACTAATTGATAAAAAAAAAAAGTAAAAAAAAAGAAAAAACAAATTTAAAAGGTGGTGGTAGTCTCCTTCAGGTCTGCTGCAATTCTTGCTTGTGAAAGTCACTTCCGGTTCCATGCTTTCTACCATGAAACAGGAAGTGACTGATCTTCGGAAATGTAAATGCCTACCCTCTTCTTGATTACTCTTCATTTATTGTTTGCATTCTTAAGTAACGTTTCTATTTTTTCTGATTCTTTCACACTCACTAAACCCGTCTGTCTATACTGCCTTAATTAGAGTGACATGTTAGAGTGCAGTAGTTATTGTTTCGGGAAGACAAATAGGAGAGCCGAGTTCTAGCATGAGTCGAATTCGTTGCATTCATTTACGCAAAAATGCACTTAGGAAAGGTATTAGTTCGTCTCTTTTGCCTCCAGCTATGGGTCGAGTAGCAGGACATATTGGATTCTATAGCCTTAGGTGGCAAACAGTCTACCGCAGAAAGTAATGGCAAACTAGTGCGTGAAAATCTTCCGCCCAGTCAGTCATGCCTATTCCTATACATGCTTGCCCACACGTGTATCACTTATGTAACTTATATATATATATATATATATATATATATATATATATATATATATATATCACACAAAACAGTACCGATGAGTGAGACCATTATAACTGTGTCCTCACAAAACTTCGAAGTTGGCATCAACCTGCTTAGTTAAAATATTGTTATATGCCTTCCTCGACGATAACTACTAATGTAATTACCCGCCGATTCAGGGATAACTACGTTCTACACATCTATGGACAGATACGAGTTATCTCTCCTAGATCATGACAAATGGACAATAATAAGCAAAATAAATAAGATCACTGTTCGATTGATATAATCGAACAGTAATCTTCCCAGGTCCGCTTCTTTATCAACACATGCGCTGACCGACAATTCAAGGATGAACAACAAGGCAAAATGATTTTTGTCATAAAATTTTAATATATGAACAAAATATTAAAATAAAAAAATTAAGAATGACTCGAATCTCAAAACTTATGTTGGGATACCAAATTAGTCGAAATAACAAATTACGACGAACATGAATGAATATGAATGACTATGAATGCAGAAGATTAACACATAATCAAAAATGGGAGAGGATTTGCATCATATTATTTAAACATGTATAATGGTGTTTGCGATAACATAATATTTGTGGATTTATGTACATTTTCCTAACACGGCTCCAAGAATTTAATAACTTTTCTTCATGTTCAGTTCCTTCTTTTTGTCTTACTGTCTTTTCTTTTCTCTCTCTCTCTCTCTCCCTCTCTCTCTCTCTCTTTTCTTTCTTTCTTCTTTGCACAAACTCGGATTCAAACACTATCCGACCTCAACAAATGTATCTGCAATTTTTTTTACTTCTTTCTTCAAACGAATGTTGAATTTTCAGCACACAATTATCTCTGCAATTTCTTCTTCTTAAATTAACGAATAAAAATATATACACTTATATTTCTTATCCGGAGTTGCTTAAGATGAATTGGTCGAATTATGTTATTATCACAAATGCGTCTCTTCTTTCCATTCATAAGTTATCAGTGCTCAGCAAATCGTGACTTTTCCATTCAAAGTCCAGCCAGTAACTGATTCCAATTCTCTGACTTCCTCGTGACTTGTATTTGGCGCGAATTTTAGCTCCTGCTGCTTCATGACCTCACGTCTGATCTCTGTCTAGTTTCTATCTAGACACCTGTTACTAAAGGTATTTGGGTCAGTCAACTTTTGCCCTGCTATCCCAAAATAACTCTAGGCTCCCACGTGACTATCCTCTGTTGCCAAGCAGAGACCAATCTTATATGTGTGTAGGTCTATGTGTGTGGCTATCTGCATTCGTAACAATATATATATATATATATATATATATATATATATATAGAGAGAGAGAGAGAGAGAGAGAGAGAGAAAGAGAAATGAAAATTCAACACACTATTAAATGATTATAAATCCAGAATTTGTTTCGGCAGTTATAAAGGGTTGCACACTGCCTTTTCAAACCGAAAAAATCAAATTATTAGCTGATATTTTTTATGTTAATTAGAAACATGTTTTCGATTACCCTATCCGTTTTTACGGGGTTGTCATATATATATATATATATATATATATATATATATTAACTATGGGGACACAAATAAATATGATCTGATGATCTTTAAATAAGTTAAACGAGCAGTGTTTATTGTATATAAATGCTACGTATATGCAAACTCCTAATACTGAGCCCTCTTCGTCTATCAATATACCAAATTTAAATAAAAAAGAATATATATGTATATATGTATGTATGTGTGTGGGGGGGGGGGAGAGGGGTGCGAAAGTGAGAGAGAAAGCGAGAGAGAGAGAGAGTATGTGTGATTGAGAGAGCAATAGAGAGAAAGATTGCCTCTATACAATACTTAAGAGTATATTCAAATAATCTCAGAGTATGTTATGTGCGCGTCCGGGGCAGGGTATGTGTTGTCATGAACAGCTCAAGAGCTCTTTCATAACTGTTGTACCAATGTAAAATTTATTTTAATTTATTTATTTATTTAAGGGGCCCACCCACCATGAGCTTCGGAACAAAAAAAAAAAAAAAAAAAGAAACAACCGTTCTGTGTGCGTGCTGTGGTACGGTGGGGGCTAAGCAGCTGCTTTATCGTTAAGTTCGGCCCAGCATATTTTGGTTGGAAGGGCGACAGTAATGCTGAACTGATGTCGCGAGGGTATCCAGTCGGAGTTGTCAGCTGACATTTATAGATGAACTGACTTCTAAGCGGGGTTGGGTTCTTTGCCTTGCGGCGACTGCAGGTGGCGGGAAACAACTGGTTCAAGGTGGCGTTAGAGTTTAGCACTTACACGCAGGGATTCGCTTTGTTTGTGTGGACGTTACGTGAGAGGTTAGGTCCATACATAAACTCGCCCTCTCACATGGTTCCTCGTGCTCACTCGTCTGCGAGCCGTAGTTTACTGTTAGAGAAACGGGTAAATAGTGTATGTCTTCTTTCATTTATGCGTCGTGTCTCTTCCGGATGTAGGTGATCATGGCCCTCCGCATCTTCCTGTTCATTTTGGCTCTTAGTAACGTATTTTCTTTTTGTTATTTCTTCCAAACGCTGCTATGTTATCCATTGTCTTAAGCCCATCAGCTGTGTCACAAGCTGTTTTTCCCCGTCTTTTTCCTTCTATCTCGAAATTCGCGTTATTTTTCTTCGTTGAACTTGAAGCTGTCACATCCCTTTTTTGAAATTTATACACCCTTGAGCAAATTGATTGAAACAACTTCTTTAGTTAACTTTATTTTTACATATTGTCCATTTCAGACCCACTTGAGTGACAGTGTGTAATCGATTTCTATTTTTTCCTCAGATTAGGTCATTTGCAGTGGTGTGCTGTAATATGAATCTAATTTAGGGGTGTATGATGAAATTTGTTTGGTTTTGAAAAATATTGCCTCATCTGTGATTGCATCGGATTTTTATCACCCCCCAGACTCAACTGTTGATTAGTTGTCCTATGGCCATTGTCTTGCTACAAAGAAACGTACGAAAATTACAACACTGCATGGAACACACTGGCAAGCCTCACAGAGAGATCGCGGGCATTGTTGGTGTCAGCCTTTCCACTGTCAGTCATGTCATCAATGCGAAGAAACAAACTGGATCCATCAGTCCAAAGCGTAAAGGAAAATAATGAGGTCGAAAGAGAAAACAACGCAAGGAGACGACGTATACGTGATCAGGGAAAGTGTGAAAGATCCCAGGAGAATTCTTTGTTTCAGTTAATTTGCACAAAGATATCTCTGAGAGAGAGAGAGAGAGAGAGAGGGAGGGAGAGAGCTCATTCCAGTTCATGGAAGGCCATAAACCCACTAAAACACAAGAGTCTATTGAATGGGAAAGAATAAGAAAAAAAAGAGAAACAATAAGAAGAGACAATAATAAAAGAATAAAAATGGTGAAGACACTAGATAGTGCTTGGCATTGCATTTAAATTTTTGAATATCTAAGTTGGCTGCACTATGACTATTATCTAACACAGTTCTAAAATCATAATCTAGTATCATAAAAAACACATTAAAGTAATAAAAATAAGAGATATATAAAAGAAAAACAATTTCACTAATGATTTTTCCATCTCAATTATTAAATAACTTCGCTGCTTTGTAATCACAGCCAATTGCATACGAGCAGATCCTTTCGCGTGCAGTATACGTTCCTTATCGCCAATGGTCGTCGTGACAGCCGTACAACATAGATCCAGCGTGAAACCAATGTTTGCCGGTGTTTCGTTCTTCTCTCTGACCGTTTTCTTGATCTTTTATGTGCCCTGTCTTTTCAGGACGTAGGCGATCATGGCTCTCCACGTCTTCCTATCCCTGGTGGCTCTTAGCACGCTTTCTCCTGTTACACCACCTAAACCCCGCTCTGCAATCGACTAGGTCAAGACCATTAAACTAGAATATAAATGTATAGAAACTAGCATGGACACAAAATGAAGGATCAGATTATATACTGATTGTAATATAGAATTGATCCCCCATTTTATATCTACAATTTCTTATAAACAGTTGGCATATATATTCTTCTTCTATGTGCCCTGTCTTTTCAGGATGTAGGCGATCATGGCTCTCCACATCTCCCTATCCCTGGTGGCTCTTAGCACGCTTTCTCCTGTTACACCACCTAAACCCCGCTCTGCAATCGACTAGGTCAAGACCATTAAACTAGAATATAAATGTATAGAAACTATCATGGACACAAAATGAGGGATCAGATTATATATTGATCGTAATATAGAATTGATCCCCCATTTTATATCTACAATTTCTTATAAACAGTTGGCATATATATTCTTCTTCTATGTGCCCTGTCCTTTCAGGACGTAGGCGATCATGACTCTCCACATCTCCCTATCCCTATTGGCACTTCACACGCTTTCACACGCAACCCTCCTTCCGTCATCCACTTGATCTGGTCCTTCGAATATGTTATCCGATGCCTTCCTCTGTCGCTTTTTCCCCTCTATCTGGCCTGTTAGTATCGGGTTCTCTAAGCCCTCCTTCCTCATTGCATGTCCCAGGAACTTTAGCTGTCTCTTCCTGATGCTCAGTATTAATTTCCTTTTCGTTTCCATCCTTTCCAAAACCTCGTCATTGCTCACATGCTCGGTCCATGATATCCGCCGTATCCTTCTGTAGAAGCACATTTCAGCTGCTTCAAGTTTTTCCTTCATTTTCGAAGATATTGTCCAACATTCACTGCCATATTGAAGAACCGACATCACATAACAATCCAGTACTCTCTTCTTTGTTTCTAGCGAAACTGTCGGGTTTCTTAACACTTTACTCAACTTCTGGAATGCTTCCTTCGCCATGCCAATTCGTCATCGGATCTCCGCGTTTCCTTTTCTTCGAATCACTACCCTCAGAAGAATCGGACTTACGCTTTGGAGACAAGATGAAGGACTAAAAATATTTAAAAAGCGCAAGAAACACGACCGAAAGTAGTTTCAGCATAATCAAATATGGTGTATGACACGCCACTATAAACAACAGTGACCTCGTTCTTCGTATACTCCCGCGCGACGATTTATTCATTCGCTCACCTAAGACAAATAGTTCCGCGATGTTGCAAGTAATGTATGTCAAAATAACATAAGAAGATTTTATTAATATACTGGCAGTTTAGCCCGGTTTCACTTGGGTAGTTTAAGGAATAATAAGAATGAAAAACATATGATGAATTTACATAGCAAATACTTACGCAACATCCACCCTTGTCACTTTTATAGATATAGATTAGCCCGGTTTCACTTGGGTAGTTTAAGAAATAATAAGAATAAGAAAACACATGATGAATTTACATAGCAAATACTAACGCAACATCCACCCTTGTCACTTTTATAGATATAGATTAGCCTGGTTTCACTTGGGTAGTTTAAGGAATAATAAGAATAAAAAACATGATGAATATAGTGGGGTGATCGATTCTATATTATAATCAATACATAAACTGATCCCTGACTTTGTGGGGTGATAATATATATTTTTCCACACCCAATTTTGGCTTTCTGAAAAATCTCAAGGTGTCGTTAGCAAAGTCGAATCTATTAAACAAATACTTACACAACGTCTACCCTCGTCACGTTTATAGATATAGATTAATGGGTGATGTCGTCGTAACGACGTCTCGTCTAAGATCTTTTGACAAAAATACACCTATTTTGTGTTTATCTTTATAATATTTAAGTTATTTAAAAAGAAGGATGGGAAATAATTCTTATAGAAAAATGATTGTTATAAACTTAAGAAAATCCAGGACTCCTTCCGGCTTTATCGAAGCCACGCGTCTAATCATAATAAACGTCTTTTTTGCCTCTGCTCGTAATTAGTGCAAGGGGATCCTTAATGATGCTAAACTACTGTTTGCTGACAGAATGAAGCAGCGTATAGCATACCGTAATTTCGGCTCCAAAGACCACTGGCGGCTCTGTAAAAGTGTACCAAAATAACAGTAAACCCTCAATCCCCACTTTAATCAATAAATTTGTGGTGCTCACATCTTCAGCGGACAAGGCCGATTGATTTGCTCGCAGATTCTCCACCAACTCGACATTGAATTCGTCTGGGATATCCGTACCAGACTCCCACCTAGAACTGAGGCTCAACTGTGTGACGTTCACATTACCCACTCGCTGGTCTCTAACATAATTTCAAAGCTTGACCTGAAGAAATGTGCTTCTAAACTCCTCTTTGTTCTCTTCCAAACTCTACACCTACTGCCTCTCTGCTTCTTGCTTTCCTGTCTGCTGTAGATCCTCCTCTGTGGTTTCTGTACTTAAGAATTCTGAAGAACCCTCGGACCCCTTTAATTATCGCCCTATCAACCTCCTACCGTCGCCTAAGTACTGAAACATGAAAGCTTTTGTATAGAGATGCAAAACGTCTTCTTATAACCAATTTTAATAAAAGTATTACATTAATACATATGTTTCCAGCTTTCTCTTTTCCAATATTTTCACTCCTTTTGTTTGTTTTTTCAATTGGAGTAGATAGACTAAACTATCGCCCGGTTCACACTCCACACACATCTATTGAACAGGTGAAGAGGCTCATCCCTTGTTCCCTGGTTAGGATGTGGTTTCCGGCTTTCTCTTTTCCAATATTTTCACTTTTTTTCAATTGGAGTAGATAGACTAAACTGTCGCCCGGTTCACACTCCACCCACGTCTATTGAACAGGTTAAGAGGCTCATCCCTTGTTCCCTGTTTAGGATGTGGTTTCCGCCATTCTCTTTTCCAATCTTCTCACTTTTTTTTTTCAATTGGAGTAGATAGGTCTATCTATCGCCCGGTTCACACTTCACCCACGTCTATTGAACAGGTTAAGAGGCTCATCCCTTGTTCCCTGTTTTGGATGTGGTTTCCGGCTTTCTCTTTTCCAATCTTTTCACTCTTACGTATCCCCCTGCATATCAGTGGCGTTACCGCCTTGCTTCGGGTGATACTATTAAAAAATATATATATATATAAATACAGATACTGATGTTTTTGATTATTTATTTTTTCCGAATGTAATATAATTATTCGTATAACTTTAACAAAATAAGTTTCTTGAGCTTTATAATTTGGAATTATGTAATTTATATTTATATAATTATTTTTCCTTGATAAAATGTTCTATGAAGCTTTAAAATAAAAAGTTATTTCACATTTAAACTTTTTCTTAACATCGTTCTGATCTTTATGCTCGCTATATATATATATATATATATATATATAGAGAGAGAGAGAGAGAGAGAGAGAGAGAGAGAGAGAGAGAGTGAGAGCGGGGGGGGGGATGGCGAGAGAAATACATTGTTCAAAAAATGACAACGTCCCATTTTTCTTTGCGAACTTGCGCTGATTTTTTTTCTTACTTAATTTTACTTTTTGGAAATAATGAAAAATATGTTTTCATCCTTAATATGATTGCTTCCGTATGTAAGATAAGAGTCGTTCATCTTAAGAAATTCTTGAAAATAAAATAAATAAATAAAAATAAAAATAAAAACACCGTTCTGAAAGTGATCGTCTACTCATATGTTTGCGACCAACGTTAAAAGATCGTGGTTTTCTTAGTGGGTGGTGTTTTTTGCTTATACCTACTTAAAGGTATATTGCTAGCGAAAGACCCATAGCGAGTTGGAAGGATCTTCATATACTATCTTATATAACAATATAATTTCTATCGTTTTTTTTTTTTGCTTTATTAGAATATATACCTTTATATATATATATATATATATATATATATATATATATATATATATATTAATGCAGGTTTCATTGAATAATATAGACAAGTTTTGTCTATTAATTTTGTGTAGGATCCGTTCATACCGTCTGATATACTTGATGGTGATGTCGTTGAAAGACAACAAAAAATCACAGTATTTGTTGAATTTTTTATCGGGTCTAAGCTTTCGGCTCACATAAGCCATTATCAAAGAGTAAATATTAACACACAGTAAACATAGAACATTTAAGCTATTGAACAATAAAGATAATTGAATTGAAAATATAAGTCCATCCCTACCGTGGCGGATGGCCGAAGACAGTGACAAAATAGTGGTGTTGTGGTCCCTGGTCTGATTACAGACATTTGAGTACGTTATTGGAAATATCGAAATTGATTGTATTCAAACAAGGTTTAAATTGTTTAATGTAGAGTGCTTCGAGGATTTTTAGTTTCTGTTTATTATTTTCTTGTTTAAGTATGTACGTGTTATCAACAAGCGTTTTTCTCAGAAGTGTGCGTTGATAACCGTGTTGTTCTAAATGACGAAATATATTTGAATTTTTATTTAAGTGCAACTTATATTTTCAATTCAAATTATCTTTATTGTTAATAGCTTAAATATGATTGCTTCCCCGACGGCTACAATCTCCAGGAGTTTAAATGTAAGGTCAATAGACACCTCCTAACACACTAACCTGCTCCCATTCTATCAAGCACTCTTCCCATCTGCCCAACCCTCGTCCTCGCTATCCTTACTCATCTGTCACCTTCCTCCTGTCATTCCCTATGCCTAACCACTCCTTCTCTTTACCTTCCCCTATGTAGCCCCATGCGCAATAGTGGCAGTGGAATGCCTTGATTAATATATATATATATATATATATATATATATATATATATAACAAAAATTAAGACAGACACGTTATTTCGTGTAGAATCCTTCGTTAAATAAAGACGGAAGCTGACGATAGCTCGCCTGAAATAGGACCACACTTCCGATTCACCATGAAATAACGTGTCTGTCTTAATTTTTCTTATATTTGCACTATATGTATTTATATGCATATATGTTTAGAGCTCTCTTAGAGAGTTTTCCTACCACTATATATAAAGGATAAAGGATACTCCTTTAGATTCTTCTATACCTACACTGCATGCTGATATACCTTGCTCCTTACCTTCGGGAAGTTAGAGCTCTTCTCGGAATAATCCTTACACGGATGTTTATTTCGGTGGATTCTTTTATACCTACTGACCTATATTTCTTTTAAGAAGTCATTTCTCTGTATTTATTACCTAATATTCGTCTGGATAATTTCTTCTCTTGATTTATTGTTACAACCATAAATCTACACCATCTAATATACACGGTCAGGAATTCTTTCCATAGGATTTATTTTTACATCTATAAATCTACTGTTATGTCGCCAAGTAATAATGAATAACGCAACAACAGAATCAGAATATAACTTGTATTCCGCGGAAAGACGGTTAGTAGGTACAGAAGTGATTAGTATATTTACAATAGGAAAGATACAATAGTCCAATCCGTCGTAAGACGTGTGTATACGTGATTACTTCCGGTACGCCACCGGAAGTGTGTCTAACTCTCGCACTGACTCTCTATCACACTTCTATCACGCTCCATGTAGAGAATCCACCATTGCTATATATAGCAATGGGAACAGTCCATTCTGTAGTCAGATAGGAGCGGCGCCCTAACATCTACACAATTTGGGATTCTACCATGGATGTATTCACACCTGATTACACCCTAAAAATATTCCGTTTCTGCACTTACATTCTTTCTTATTATCCTTAACCCTCTAGGGCCATGCGTATCATATTTGATACAGTATTTCCCTATAAGGAAACATTTGGTATTTCCCTATAAGGAAACATTTGGTATTCATTGACTGAGCAGTCAGTACTGCTTTCAATTGAAATTTATAAAATATTTCTCTTAAAAAATTTTTCAGGAAAATATTTCTTTCAAGGCTTGTTTTCATACTGTATCAAATATGATACGAATGGCCCTAGAGCGTTAATCTCAGTCTGTTTATCTATCTATCTATCTATCTATTAACCCTCTAGGGCCATGCGTATCATATTTGATACAGTATTTCCCTATAAGGAAACATTTGGTATTTCCCTATAAGGAAACATTTGGTATTCATTGACTGAGCAGTCAGTACTGCTTTCAATTGAAATTTATAAAATATTTCTCTTAAAAAATTTTTCAGGAAAATATTTCTTTCAAGGCTTGTTTTCATACTGTATCAAATATGATACGAATGGCCCTAGAGCGTTAATCTCAGTCTGTTTATCTATCTATCTATCTATCTATCTATTAACCCTCTAGGGCCATGCGTATCATATTTGATACAGTATTTCCCTATAAGGAAACATTTGGTATTTCCCTATAAGGAAACATTTGGTATTCATTGACTGAGCAGTCAGTACTGCTTTCAATTGAAATTTATAAAATATTTCTCTTAAAAAATTTTTCAGGAAAATATTTCTTTCAAGGCTTGTTTTCATACTGTATCAAATATGATACGAATGGCCCTAGAGCGTTAATCTCAGTCTGTTTATCTATCTATCTATCTATCTATCTATTAACCCTCTAGGGCCATGCGTATCATATTTGATACAGTATTTCCCTATAAGGAAACATTTGGTATTTCCCTATAAGGAAACATTTGGTATTCATTGACTGAGCAGTCAGTACTGCTTTCAATTGAAATTTATAAAATATTTCTCTTAAAAAATTTTTCAGGAAAATATTTCTTTCAAGGCTTGTTTTCATACTGTATCAAATATGATACGAATGGCCCTAGAGGGTTAACTGACAAAACTGTTGAGTTCATCAAGCGACTACGATGGAAAACATATTTTTACCTCCAATCGACTGATTAATCCATCTCCTCATACGAAACCTATAATCTTAAATCACCTAAAACTCCTCCTAGTAATAAGAATTTAGAAGCCTTCGACTCTGATATGTTCGATTTAATCAGAAAAATCCGTTTCAATACACTATATAATAACTTCCAACGTAACTTAGACAAAGATATTAAAAATATAAATAAATCTAATACAATTTGGGTCCAAGCTGACAAATCTCATAACATTTATAAAATCAACCCATCAGAATACAACAAACTAATGAGAGACACTATTACCAAATCCTACAAATTGGATACTTCTAACACACGTTTTAATTTAGATGATGAAACTTCCACACATGCTAGAAAACTGAAAGTCGAAGTTAGAATGGGAAAAATTGAATTAAAAAATGCATACATCTTACTAAAAGACCACAAAGAGGACTTTACTAGTGCGAAATCAACTAGATCATCAACTAGATTAATTAACTAAAATCTAGATTTTAATCAACTAGATTAATTAACCCCACTAAATCTGAATTAGGTATATTTTCTAAACGTATTATCCAAGATATAGTCTCACAGGTGCAAACCTCATTGAAAATTAATCTATGGAAGAACTCCGAGGATGCTATTAAATGGTTTAAACAATTATGCCATAAGGACAAGTCCACATTTATTCAATTCGATATCAGAGATTTCTACTCTTCAATCTCCGAGGAATTGCGAAGAGATAGCATCAATTTGGCTAAAAATTTCGTCACCATCATGGAGGACCAAGTAAAAATCATAATGGCCTGTAGGAAAAATATTTTGGTCCATAATTCTTCCATTTGAATTTAAAAGGGACGCCAGAAATTTGACGTCCCTATGGGTGGTATCGACTCTGCCCAGGTCGCAGATCTGGTAGGTTTATATATATTAAACATTATAGGTAGATTTTGGGACCTAGAACAATTATTAACAATAGCACTGGTCCAAAAGTGCTACAAAAACAAAAACAATTAACCAACGCCTTTAAACATCTATGTTTTAAATTAGATATCCAGACCAACCGTAAAGATTCGTGTAGAATCCTTCGTTAAATAAAGACGGAAGCAGATGATGGTTCGCCTGAAATAGGCCTATACTTCCGATTCACCATGAAATAACGTGTCTGTCTTAATTTTTCTTATATTTGCTCTATATGTATTTATATGCATATATGTTTAGAGCTCTCTTAGAGAGATATCCTACCACTATATGTAAAGGATACTCCTTTGGATTCTTCTATGCCCACACTGCATGTTGATATATATATATATATATAAATAGAGAGAGAGAGAGAGAGAGAGAGAGAGACAGTGAGAGACAGAGACAGAGATAGAGAGATAGATATAACACCTAATGAGCCAGACGAACCTACCTAGGTTTCACCTAAACGGATCGCGAGCGCGCGCGCGCGCGCGCGTGTGTGTGTGTGTGTGTGTGTGTGTGTGTGTGTGTGTGTGTGTGTGTGTGTGTGTGTGTTATGGTGTCCTCCCTGTAAAGAGTCTATGTTGGACTCTTCGGCCTACTATAAGATTAGTAGGAGAGGACCCCTTGGGGAGCAGTCAAATTGATTTCAGTTGCATCTCTGTCCTGGGAGAGAGTGCTGCTTGGTTGTATGTCTGCCCGAGGATGGACATGCGGTTGAAGGAAATTGGACTGATCAGTGCCAAACACTAGGGAGCCATCCCTCCTCCATGCTTTACTTCTTCTTCGGGACGGGGCTGAGTTTATTGCCCGGCGCCTGAAGGGTCCCCAAATGGGGAAGTGCTGAGTGGGTTCAGAGAATTTTCTACGGCGCTGCCGATAAGCACGCCCAAATATTGAACTTGTGTCGCATGTTTTGCAGGGTGGGGGGGTCGAAAGTAAATACCAACGGTTTGATTAAACGCTGGACAACCGACAGACGCACTAGTCGTGTAATGCTCTTCTGTTGTATTTACTGTTAAATATACAATATTTTTATAACACATGTTTTGTTATTTCTTAATTCTTCCTATCCTTCCTCTTAGTCACAACGATATATATATATATATATATATATATATATATATATATATATATATATATTGATAGGTGTGAGTTTGTAACCCTGGGTTTCACGCTTTTGCGATCGTCAGACAAACTCGCCGTAACTCAACAACAAATTGGCGACAAAGATCCCCAACACATCTCCTTATAGAAATTGATGACAAAATACATTTATACAAATACATTGCTAATCATTTTCTTACAGATATATATCACATACTATTTTATGAGAAAACACTTTAATTCTTATTGCTTTGGTCATAAATACGTCAAAGTCATTATCCACTCTGATAGATTTGAAAACAGGAAAAAATACTAAGAAAATAGCCAACGTAGGGGGTTCCTAAAGGATGTGCGTTGTGGTGCATTGGATATCGGCTCGAAACGAGAAATCGGGGAACTGAGTTCGAATTCCAGCTGAATACATTGCATTCACTTACGCGCAAATACCCTACGGAGTATTAATCCTTCTATTCTTTCCAGTTATGGGTTAAATAATCCGCAGAAAGCAATGGCAACCTACATCTTCAGGGGTGTGAGTTATGGTAACAAATGTATCCTGAAAAATGTGTTGCTAAAAATTACTGTATTTTTTTCCTGCTTCAAATATGACGGTTGACAAATTGCTAGCGTTCATTAGAACGTGAAAATTATCCAAAATGGAATTTTTTTATGTTTTAATATGGTCATGCACGTGTTAAAGCATGAAAAAACTGCTCTTTCTATAAATATTTTAGAAAATTACTACAGTATTCATAGCTGATTCTATAAATTGACAGCTTAAGTGTTTTAATGAATACTGCCTCGAGAACATGTTTTGTTAGTTTTAGGAAACCCTTTGTAACGTCAATTGTATCACCATAAATAGCTGATCTTTAAGTTTACCAAAATAGGCGATGAATAATTAAGTACTTACAGCAGTGTTGAACGCAAAAGCAGTCGACTGACAAGGATAAATCTCCACAATGGCCAGCATAAGATGAGCTTCATGTAAAGAATGAATTGTTGTGTATCTGATATGATCTTTGGGGTATTTATTCTGTTAAAGTTCTTAAAAAGCATTGAAACCAATAAAATATGCGTATCTGTGCAGACAGAAATAGTATTTTGTTTTCTCACTCAATCTTTTAGGAGCTTTTCTATTTTAGTATTCACTAGGAACCCTCTCAGCCAGTTAAGTGCCATAAGTGATACACGCTTGGGCGATCATGTCTTGAAAGGGACATGACTAACTGGACAGAAAATTATCCCGCAGTAGGTTGCCATATTTTCTGCGGAAGACTGTTTGCCAGCCATGACCATAGAACCCAATCTATCCTGCCATTTAGCTCATAGCTGGAGTGAGAAGAGATAAATTATATCATTATATTAATAAGTAGTAATTAGTGGGGGATAAGTTTATTACTTCATAACAATAGAAAACAGATCTCCCATTTTATGCCCAGTAGATTTAATTGTTTTCAACTATTATATTCAGTCAGTCAGTTAAGTGCCATACATGATTCATGTCTCGAAAGAGACATAACTGAATGGGCAAAAGATTATCTCGCGGAAGGTTGCCATTATTTTCTGCGGTAGACTTGTTGCAAGCCAAGGCTATATAACCGAATCAGTCCTGTTATTTAACCCATAACTGGAGGGAAGAAACGTATTAATACCTTTCCCATGCGTATTTATTCGTAAGTGAATGCAAGGAATTCAACTGGAATTCGAACTCGGCTTCCCGATTTTTCGTTTCGAGTCGATATCCACTGCACCACAACACGCATGTTTATTGGATAATCTTTTTTGTTAATCGTTTCACCACAAAGAAAGCGGTACCGCTACTGATGTGCAGGGGGATACATAAGAGAGTAAAAGTTTAAGCTGGAGGAGAATGAAGAGAAAGACGAACCTGTTACAGGGGGTGTCAGAGAAAGGGCAAGAGAAGGATGTGAACACAGGAGTGACGACAGTTGGGAAAGTAGAGAAAAGAAAAGAAAACAAGATACCCGGGGTGATGTAGAAAGGTCTAGAGTCAAGTGGTTAAGAGATGGGAATTAACATTGTATTTGAATTCCTGGAGGTTGTAGCCGCCAGGAAAGCAAATATATGGAAGGGAGTTCCAAAGGCGGGAAGTGCTAGAAAAGAAGCTGGTGGAGTAGAACTCTCGCCTGCATTTGGTTGATTAAACTGTAAAAGGTTGGGACATCGTTGCAAGTCTGTTTGCACGAGTAAATTCTTGTTTGGCCGGGGGGACCAGTGACCTAAGTTCGTCGGAACAACTGTTTGTATTATTAAACAGTACATTTATTTATTTATATATACCGATATAAATATTCTGGTATATTCAGGCCGGTAGAATTAAAAAAATAAATATGCTGTTAATAAATAAAAACAGTCGCTCTACTAAAACATGAGCACCCAATAAAAATAAAGTTTGTACAAATAAATTAAAAACATGTCAGGTTTAATCCATTTTTCTTAAAAACTTGTCTTCGTTTGCGTTATGATTTTGAACAGAAGAGATATACATACTTCGAGAACCGGGAAATAAATGAGTTGAAAGGCACTATTCGAGCTTTGTCTGATCAGGAATGCTTGCTTGTCCGAGATGTTTCCGGGGTGAAAATATTATTAAACCCATTAATACATCTAAACACATGTACAGGGAATGTTGCAGAACCCGAATTCCATGCAGACACACCTCAGATCTAATGATGGTTTCCCCGAACGGGCGCAGAAGGAGGACCTGATTGTCTGAGATGTATCCGGGATGAAAAAATTGTTAACCCCATTAATACATCTAAACCCATGTACAGGGAATGTTGCAGAACCCGAATTCCATGCAGACACACCTCAGATCTAATGATGGTTTCCCCGAACGGGCGCAGAATGACCTCATTGTCTGAGATGTATCCGGGATGAAAAAATTGTTAACGCCATTAATACATCTAAACCCATGTACAGGGAATGTTGCAGAACCCGAATTCCATGCAGACACACCTCAGATCTAATGATGGTTTCCCCGAACGGGCGCAGAAGGACCTGATTGTCTGAGATGTATCCGGGATGAAAAAATTGTTAACCCCATTAATACATCTAAACCCATGTACAGGGAATGTTGCAGAACCCGAATTCCATGCAGACACACCTCAGATCTAATGATGGTTTCCCCGAACGGGCGCAGAAGGACCTGATTGTCTGAGATGTATCCGGGATGAAAAAAATTGTTAACCCCATTAATACATCTAAACCCATGTACAGGGAATGTTGCAGAATCCGAATTCCATGCAGACGCAACTTAGATCTAATGACGGTTTCCCCGAACGGGCGCAGAAGGACCTGATTGTCTGAGATGTATCCGGGATGAAAAAATTGTTAACCCCATTAATACATCTAAACCCATGTACAGGGAATGTTGCAGAACCCGAATTCCATGCAGACACACCTCAGATCTAATGATGGTTTCCCCGAACGGGCGCAGAATGACCTGATTGTCTGATATGTATCCGGGATGAAAAAAATTGTTAACCCCATTAATACATCTAAACCCATGTACAGGGAATGTTGCAGAACCCGAATTCCATGCAGACACACCTCAGATCTAATGATGGTTTCCCCGAACGGGCGCAGAAGGACCTGATTGTCTGAGATGTATCCGGGATGAAAAAAATTGTTAACCCCATTAATACATCTAAACCCATGTACAGGGAATGTTGCAGAACCCGAATTCCATGCAGACACACCTCAGATCTAATGATGGTTTCCCCGAACGGGCGCAGAAGGACCTGATTGTCCGAGATGTATCCGTGATGAAAAAATTGTTAACCCCATTAATACATCTAAACCCATGTACAGGGAATGTTGCAGAATCCGAATTCCATGCAGACGCAACTTAGATCTAATGACGGTTTCCCCGAACGGGCGCAGAAGGACCTGATTGTCTGAGATGTATCCGGGATGAAAAAAATTGTTAACCCCATTAATACATCTAAACCCATGTACAGGGAATGTTGCAGAACCCGAATTCCATGCAGACACACCTCAGATCTAATGATGGTTTCCCCGAATGGGCGCAGAATGACCTGATTGTCTGATATGTATCCGGGATGAAAAAAATTGTTAACCCCATTAATACATCTAAACCCATGTACAGGGAATGTTGCAGAACCCGAATTCCATGCAGACACACCTCAGATCTAATGATGGTTTCCCCGAACGGGCGCAGAAGGACCTGATTGTCTGAGATGTATCCGGGATGAAAAAAATTGTTAACCCCATTAATACATCTAAACCCATGTACAGGGAATGTTGCAGAACCCGAATTCCATGCAGACACACCTCAGATCTAATGATGGTTTCCCCGAACGGGCGCAGAATGACCTGATTGTCCGAGATGTATCCGTGATGAAAAAATTGTTAACCCCATTAATACATCTAAACCCATGTACAGGGAATGTTGCAGAACCCGAATTCCATGCAGACACACCTCAGATCTAATGATAGTTTCCCCGAACGGGACGCAGAAGGGCCTGATTGTCTGAGATGTATCCGGGATGAAAAAATTGTTAACCCCATTAATACATCTAAACCCATGTACAGGGAATGTTGCAGAACCCGAATTCCATGCAGACACACCTCAGATCTAATGATGGTTTCCCCGAACGGGCGCAGAATGACCTGATTGTCTGAGATGTATCCGGGATGAAAAAAATTGTTAACCCCATTAATACATCTAAACCCATGTACAGGGAATGTTGCAGAACCCGAATTCCATGCAGACGCAACTTAGATCTAATGACGGTTTCCCCGAACGGGCGCAGAATGACCTCATTGTCTGAGATGTATCCGGGATGAAAAAATTGTTAACGCCATTAATACATCTAAACCCATGTACAGGGAATGTTGCAGAACCCGAATTCCATGCAGACACACCTCAGATCTAATGATGGTTTCCCCGAACGGGCGCAGAAGGGCCTGATTGTCTGAGATGTATCCGGGATGAAAAAAATTGTTAACCCCATTAATACATCTAAACCCATGTACAGGGAATGTTGCAGAACCCGAATTCCATGCAGACGCAACTTGGATCTAATGACGGTTTCCCCGAACGGGCGCAGAATGACCTCATTGTCTGAGATGTATCCGTGATGAAAAAATTGTTAACCCCATTAATACATCTAAACCCATGTACAGGGAATGTTGCAGAACCCGAATTCCATGCAGACACACCTCAGATCTAATGATGGTTTCCCCGAACGGGCGCAGAAGGGCCTGATTGTCTGAGATGTATCCGGGATGAAAAAATTGTTAACCCCATTAATACATCTAAACCCATGTGCAGGGAATGTTGCAGAACCCGACTTCCATGCAGACACACCTCGAGATCTAATGATGGTTTCCCCGAACGGGCGCAGAATGACCTCATTGTCTGAGATGTATCCGGGATGAAAAAATTGTTAACCCCATTAATACATCTAAACCCATGTACAGGGAATGTTGCAGAATCCGAATTCCATGCAGACACAACTTAGATCTAATGACGGTTTCCCCGAACGGGCGCAGAATGACCTGATTGTCCGAGATGTATCCGGAATGAAAAAAATTGTTAACCCCATTAATACATCTAAACCCATGTACAGGGAATGTTGCAGAACCCGAATTCCATGCAGACACACCTCAGATCTAATGACGGTTTCCCCGAACGGGCGCAGAATGACCTGATTGTCTGATATGTATCCGGGATGAAAAAAATTGTTAACCCCATTAATACATCTAAACCCATGTACAGGGAATGTTGCAGAATCCGAATTCCATGCAGACGCAACTTAGATCTAATGACGGTTTCCCCGAACGGGCGCAGAAGGACCTGATTGTCTGAGATCTATCCGGGATGAAAAAATTGTTAACCCCATTAATACATCTAAACCCATGTACAGGGAATGTTGCAGAACACGAATTCCATGCAGACACACCTCAGATCTAATGATGGTTTCCCCGAACGGGCGCAGAATGACCTGATTGTCCGACATGTATCTGTGATGAAAAAATTGTTAACCCCATTAATACATCTAAACCCATGTACAGGGAATGTTGCAGAACCCGAATTCCATGCAGACACACCTCAGATCTAATGATGGTTTCCCCGAACGGGCGCAGAATGACCTGATTGTCTGATATGTATCCGGGATGAAAAAAATTGTTAACCCCATTAATACATCTAAACCCATGTACAGGGAATGTTGCAGAATCCGAATTCCATGCAGACACACCTCAGATCTAATGATGGTTTCCCCGAACGGGCGCAGAAGGACCTGATTGTCTGAGATGTATCCGGGATGAAAAAAATTGTTAACCCCATTAATGCATCTAAACCCATGTACAGGGAATGTTGCAGAACCCGAATTCCATGCAGACACACCTCAGATCTAATGATGGTTTCCCCGAACGGGCGCAGAAGGACCTGATTGTCTGAGATGTATCCGGGATGAAAAAATTGTTAACCCCATTAATACATCTAAACCCATGTACAGGGAATGTTGCAGAACCCAGAATTCCATGCAGACACACCTCAGATCTAATGATGGTTTCCCCGAACGGGGGGCGCAGAAGGCCCTGATTGTCTGAGATGTATCCGGGATGAAAAAAATTGTTAACCCCATTAATACATCTAAACCCATGTACAGGGAATGTTGCAGAACCCGAATTCCATGCAGACACACCTCAGATCTAATGATGGTTTCCCCGAACGGGCGCAGAATGACCTGATTGTCCGACATGTATCTGTGATGAAAAAAATTGTTAACCCCATTAATACATCTAAACCCATGTACAGGGAATGTTGCAGAACCCGAATTCCATGCAGACACACCTCAGATCTAATGATGGTTTCCCCGAACGGGCGCAGAAGGACCTGATTGTCTGATATGTATCCGGGATGAAAAAAATTGTTAACCCCATTAATACATCTAAACCCATGTACAGGGAATGTTGCAGAACCCGAATTCCATGCAGACACACCTCAGATCTAATGATGGTTTCCCCGAACGGGCGCAGAAGGACCTGATTGTCTGATATGTATCCGGGATGAAAAAAATTGTTAACCCCATTAATACATCTAAACCCATGTACAGGGAATGTTGCAGAACCCGAATTCCATGCAGACACACCTCAGATCTAATGATGGTTTCCCCGAACGGGCGCAGAAGGACCTGATTGTCTGATATGTATCCGGGATGAAAAAAATTGTTAACCCCATTAATACATCTAAACCCATGTACAGGGAATGTTGCAGAACCCGAATTCCATGCAGACACACCTCAGATCTAATGATGGTTTCCCCGAACGGGCGCAGAAGGACCTGATTGTCTGAGATGTATCCGGGATGAAAAAAATTGTTAACCCCATTAATACATCTAAACCCATGTACAGGGAATGTTGCAGAACCCGAATTCCATGCAGACACACCTCAGATCTAATGATGGTTTCCCCGAACGGGCGCAGAAGGACCTGATTGTCTGAGATGTATCCGGGATGAAAAAAATTGTTAACCCCATTAATACATCTAAACCCATGTACAGGGAATGTTGCAGAACCCGAATTCCATGCAGACACACCTCAGATCTAATGATGGTTTCCCCGAACGGGCGCAGAAGGACCTGATTGTCTGAGATGTATCCGGGATGAAAAAAATTGTTAACCCCATTAATACATCTAAACCCATGTACAGGGAATGTTGCAGAACCCGAATTCCATGCAGACACACCTCAGATCTAATGATGGTTTCCCCGAACGGGCGCAGAAGGACCTGATTGTCTGATATGTATCCGGGATGAAAAAAATTGTTAACCCCATTAATACATCTAAACCCATGTACAGGGAATGTTGCAGAACCCGAATTCCATGCAGACACACCTCAGATCTAATGATGGTTTCCCCGAACGGGCGCAGAAGGACCTGATTGTCTGATATGTATCCGGGATGAAAAAAATTGTTAACCCCATTAATACATCTAAACCCATGTACAGGGAATGTTGCAGAACCCGAATTCCATGCAGACACACCTCAGATCTAATGATGGTTTCCCCGAACGGGCGCAGAATGACCTGATTGTCTGATATGTATCCGGGATGAAAAAAATTGTTAACCCCATTAATACATCTAAACCCATGTACAGGGAATGTTGCAGAACCCGAATTCCATGCAGACACACCTCAGATCTAATGATGGTTTCCCCGAACGGGCGCAGAAGGACCTGATTGTCTGAGATGTATCCGGGATGAAAAAAATTGTTAACCCCATTAATACATCTAAACCCATGTACAGGGAATGTTGCAGAACCCGAATTCCATGCAGACACACCTCAGATCTAATGATGGTTTCCCCGAACGGGCGCAGAAGGACCTGATTGTCTGATATGTATCCGGGATGAAAAAAATTGTTAACCCCATTAATACATCTAAACCCATGTACAGGGAATGTTGCAGAACCCGAATTCCATGCAGACACACCTCAGATCTAATGATGGTTTCCCCGAACGGGCGCAGAAGGACCTGATTGTCTGAGATGTATCCGGGATGAAAAAAATTGTTAACCCCATTAATACATCTAAACCCATGTACAGGGAATGTTGCAGAACCCGAATTCCATGCAGACACACCTCAGATCTAATGATGGTTTCCCCGAACGGGCGCAGAAGGACCTGATTGTCTGATATGTATCCGGGATGAAAAAAATTGTTAACCCCATTAATACATCTAAACCCATGTACAGGGAATGTTGCAGAACCCGAATTCCATGCAGACACACCTCAGATCTAATGATGGTTTCCCCGAACGGGCGCAGAAGGACCTGATTGTCTGATATGTATCCGGGATGAAAAAAATTGTTAACCCCATTAATACATCTAAACCCATGTACAGGGAATGTTGCAGAACCCGAATTCCATGCAGACACACCTCAGATCTAATGATGGTTTCCCCGAACGGGCGCAGAATGACCTGATTGTCTGATATGTATCCGGGATGAAAAAAATTGTTAACCCCATTAATACATCTAAACCCATGTACAGGGAATGTTGCAGAACCCGAATTCCATGCAGACACACCTCAGATCTAATGATGGTTTCCCCGAACGGGCGCAGAAGGACCTGATTGTCTGAGATGTATCCGGGATGAAAAAAATTGTTAACCCCATTAATACATCTAAACCCATGTACAGGGAATGTTGCAGAATCCGAATTCCATGCAGACGCAACTTAGATCTAATGACGGTTTCCCCGAACGGGCGCAGAAGGACCTGATTGTCTGAGATGTATCCGGGATGAAAAAAATTGTTAACCCCATTAATACATCTAAACCCATGTACAGGAAATGTTGCAGAATCCGAATTCCATGCAGACGCAACTTAGATCTAATGACGGTTTCCCCCAACGGGCGCAGAATGACCTGATTGTCTGATATGTATCCGGGATGAAAAAATTGTTAACCCCATTAATACATCTAAACCCATGTACAGGGAATGTTGCAGAACCCGAATTCCATGCAGACACACCTCAGATCTAATGACGGTTTCCCCGAACGGGCGCAGAAGGACCTGATTGTCTGAGATATATCCGGGATGAAAAAATTGTTAACCCCATTAATACATCTAAACCCATGTACAGGGAATGTTGCAGAACCCGAATTCCATGCAGACACACCTCAGATCTAATGATGGTTTCCACGAACGGGCGCAGAATGACCTGATTGTCCGAGATGTATCCGGGATGAAAAAATTGTTAACCCCATTAATACATCTAAACCCATGTACAGGGAATGTTGCAGAACCCGAATTCCATGCAGACACACCTCAGATCTAATGATGGTTTCCCCGAACGGGCGCAGAATGACCTCATTGTCAGAGATGTATCCGGGATGAAAAAATTGTTAACCCCATTAATACATCTAAACCCATGTACAGGGAATGTTGCAGAACCCGAATCCCATGCAGACACACCTCAGATCTAATGATGGTTTCCCCGAACGGGCGCAGAATGACCTGATTGTCTGAGATGTATCCGGAATGAAAAAATTGTTAACCCCATTAATACATCTAAACCCATGTACAGGAAATGTTGCAGAACCCGAATTCCATGCAGACACACCTCAGATCTAATGATGGTTTCCCCGAACGGGCGCAGAATGACCTCATTGTCAGAGATGTATCCGGGATGAAAAAATTGTTAACCCCATTAATACATCTAAACCCATGTACAGGGAATGTTGCAGAACCCGAATTCCATGCAGACACACCTCAGATCTAATGACGGTTTCCCCCAACGGGCGCAGAAGGGCCTGATTGTCAGAGATGTATCCGTGATGAAAAAATTGTTAACCCCATTAATACATCTAAACCCATGTACAGCGAATGTTGCAGAACAGGAATTCCATGCAGACACACCTCAGATCTAATGGTGGTTTCCCCGAACGGACGCAGAAAGACCTGATTGTCCGAGATGTATCCGTGATGAAAAAATTGTTAACCCCATTAATACATCTAAACCCATGTACAGGGAATGTTGCAGAAACCGAATTCCATGCAGACGCACCTCAGATCTAATGACGGTTTCCCCGAACGGGGGCGTGTATCATTTATGGCACTTAACTGCCTGACTGACCGTTCTAAATAAGTTATTTTTCTTTTCGTTATTTAAAACCCTGCTCCATATTCTCAAGCAAGTGAAATATGCTTTGCGGTGTTTCTTTCTGTACTTCTTGAGTCCAATCTGTCTTATGAGTATTATACTTTCCGAGCCCTCATTCTATATTATGTATCCCAGAAATTTCAACTGTCTATTCATGTTAAATGTAAGTTTCGTTTCTAAAGTTTGAAATTCAACATTTTCCATTTTTGCACAGGCTGACATCCAATAAATGAGCGTATAGTCTATTATGTTATTCAAATTATATCGAGGAAGTTCATTTATATGTGTGTGTGTGCGTGCGCGTGCGCATGTGTGTGTGTATCTGCGGGCGTGTATGTGAGTGTGTGTGTGTGTATGTGTAGAGAGACAGAATGATCAGATAGATAGATAGATAGATAGATAGATAGATAGATAGATAGATAGATAGATATTGATCAGAATGAGATTAATTGATCGAGCGATCGATAGATAGAGGGATAGATATAATCAGAATAAGATAAATATATCATGATCAGAATGATCTATCTATAGATAGATAGATAGATAGATAGAGATTGCTCAGGATGAGATAGATAGATAGATAGATAGATAGATAGATAGATAGATAGATAGATAGATAGATATTTTTCTATATATTAGATCTCACCATGACATTTGTTTTGGCGTGTTTCTGGCTTTCCTTTCCAGCAATCCTCTTAATGTCCATGTTTTGCAACCACAAGCCACAAGCTGCCATTTTCACTTTAAGCCTATGATTAGTCAGAACTCCATTTTACTGTGTTTTTTTTTAGTCTTACACACTTGACATTACTAGTTTTCTATAATGATATCAACTCTGCGAAATTTTGGCAAAGTATTTTGGCAATCACATTTTATTTTATCGTAAAGGGCTCGATATCGGGTGCGGGGAAGATAGAGCGTTGATAGTTTAACTGAACAGGTTCATGCCAACTTCGAAGTTTCGTGAGGATACCGTTATGATACCTTTGATCATCGGGGCTGGGTTTCTTGCTCTCGAGTACTATATTACTTTCTTATTTATGAATTCCGACCTGGCAGCTCAGATACAGTCACTTTCTCACCGGCGCAGTGTGGCGTTACTTTGTCTCTTCTACAAGTACAATACTGGCCATAATTTATAGGCAACCCCAGTTTTTTAAAAGAAATGATGTATTTTATACTATTTTTAGTGGATAATTCTAAATGAAAATAGAATGGATTTTTTGTTACTATTACTTTGGAAATTTTTACAAGGCAAGCAAGCAAAGATGAACTTGTCCGAATCACCTTAAATTTTCTTCGTTCTCTCATTGATGAAACTGCAATAAAGGTAATCTAAACTTATTCATAAATGGAACTTTGTCTGTCTGAGCGTCTGTGTCTGTGTGTGTGTCTGTGTCTGTGTGTTCGTGTGTCCGTTACTTATAGACTCTGAAATGGCTGAACCGATTTTCTTGAAAATTTACACAATTGTAATATAAGCGTCTGCGAGTGTTCTTAGCTAGGTTTTGTGTCGAGGTACCCCTGATAAATATCGAAAACCGATAATCGAAAAACTCGAGTTATAGAACGAGTGGTCCGATTTTAATCAAATTTGATACACTCATAGACAAAGACATAAGAAACGATATTCAGAAGTTTCAAGGTTGCAGTTCAAGGTTGCAAAAAATGTTATATTGATACCAGGAAATCAAAATTTGACTTACATCCATTCATTTTTCTTTCAGTCTACGGTTTCGCTTTAACTGGAAACAACTATTGCTTTTTAGTCTTTCGTGCCAACGTCCAAAGAGTCTGAGCTCCAGGACCATAGATTAGTTTTAAAGCTTTCATTACACCGGAGCAACGCCAGGCTATACTGCTAGTTATTAAATATTTATGAATTCATTTGATGCACATGTTATTGTGCAATATTAACAAAAGAACCATTCTATTTTCATTTACAATTATTCACTTGGCAATAAATACCAAAAAATAGTATGAAATACATCATTTTTTAAAACACTGCGGTGGCCTGATAATTATGGCTCATAGTGTACATATATTATAGCAAATATATAGGGTGCGATGGATAAATTGTCGCTATTTGCCTTGTAAAGTAATATTAATAAAAAAACCATTCTATTTTCATTTACAATTTTTCACTTGGCAATAAATACAAAAAAATAATATGAAATACATCATTTTTTTAAACACTGGAGTGGCCTAATAATTATGGCCGGTATTGACATCAGCAAACAACATTGCTCCAAAGGAAATTAGGTGCAGAAAAAAATCGATTGGATGACTGAAAAGATTCTGAACATGATGTAAAGGAGGCAGAAAATGATATCAAGACATGGAATGGAGTACAGGGAACTACACAAGGAAATAAGAAGAAAATGTAGACAGGCTAAAGGGGAATGGTTTAATGACAAATGTGCAGAAGTAGAGAGACTGAGTAGGAATAATAAAGCAGACATGCATAAGGAAATAAAAGAACTGACAGGACAAAAAACCTGATCTTCAACAAGATGCATAAGTCTAAGGATGGAACAATCATTTTGGAGAAATAGGAAATACTCCAACGACGGGAAGAATATATAAAAGCTCTTTTCCACGACAAGAGAGAGTAACCAATAATACGCGAAAATGAGGACAGACCGGAAATATTAATGTCTGAAGTGGAACCTGCAGTAGCCAAACTGAATAGAAACAAAGCAGCGGGACCTGACGGCATAGTCTTACAGCTGCTGATAGCCCTGGAAGAATTTGGTATAGGAAAATTACTGAAATAATAAATGAAATTTATAATAGTGGCGTTTTACCAAATGACGTCAGCAAGTCTATCTTTATAGCACTATCTAAGAAGCCAGTAGCAAAAGTGTGCGAACTCCACAGACCCATAATTTAATGAGCCATATAACAAAACTGATCGTCCGAATCCTGATGAATAGAGCGAGAAGCAGAATCAGGCCAGAGATAGGAAAAAAACAGTGTGGTTTGTTTAAATACATAGGAACAAGGAATGCCATATTTATGATTAGGATGCTCTCCAAAATGGCAATACAAATGAAGAAGGACTGATACCTGTGCTTTATTGATTATGCGAAGTCGTTTGACAAAATACGCCACAAAGAATTGATGGAGATGCTCGGTAGCCAGGACATATTTGGGAAAGACTTGAGAGTAACCAAGAATCTTTGCTGGCAGCAAACCACTTGCATACGGACAGGTAACGAATTGAGTAGATATACAAAGATAGAATGGGGCGTAAGACAAGGATGTGTCTTTTCACCGGATCTATTCAACTTATACAGGCCAGATAGAGGGAAAAAGAGACAGGGGAAAGCAACGGATAATATATTTGAAGGACCTAATCAGGTGGATGACGAAACGAGGATTGCATGGTGTAACAGGAGAAGGCGTGCTCAGAGCCACCAGGTGTAGGGAAACGTGGAAAGCCATAATCGCCTACGTCCTGAAGGGAGAGGTCACATAGAAGAAGTGTACTTTCACGGCCTCTGCTCCGATGAACTTACCTCTCTGGTTCTCCCTATGCATTAATTTGCTCGAGCCACAATATTTGAAGGACCTAATCAGGTGGATGACGGAACAAGGATTGCATGGTGCAACAGGAGAAGGCATGCTCAGAGCCACCAGGTGTAGGGAAACGTGGAAAGCCATAATCGCCTACGTCCTGAAGGGACAGGGCACATAGAAAAAGAAGTGTACTTTCACGGCTTCTGCTCCGATGAACTTAGCTCTCTGGTTCTCCCTATGCATCAATTTGCTCGAGCCACAAGATTAGCAACTAGGTCCCACCCTTTTACTGTGAGACCAATAAATTGTAAACGCAAATTCTACTCCACCAGTTTCTTTTCTCGCCATTCTCGCCTGTGAAATTCCCTTCCGTTTACTTGCTTTTTCGACAACTACAATCTCCAGAAGTTTAAGTGTAAAGTCAATAGTCATCTCCAATCTTGCTAACTTGTATTCTCTCTCTCGTGCACCTTTCTCCCTCCACTGCATTCTCATGGTATTCTCATTCTTTTCTTACCCCTATAACCTGTCACTCTTTGTCATAACTTTCCTGCTATGTAAGCCCCTGGGCACCAGCGGCAGTAGACTGCCTTGCTTGGGGCGATATGATTATAAAAAAAAAAATAACTCAGTGAGATTTGATATTTTGATGGATTGAAGTTGTTTGGGATTGGTTTGTTTCCTTTTTCTTTTTTTTTTCTTTTTATTAAAAAAATAGAAAAAAGAAATCAAATATAAAAAAAAGAAGTAAAAAAAGAAGACCAACCAACTGCAAACAAGACCAATCCCACAATATATCAAATCACAGCAAACCAAATTATAAATAAGAAAAAAAAAAGAAAAAAAAATGAAAAGGAATTCAAAAACAAGAAAGTCGGCCCCGATGAGTGAAGGTTTCTTAAGGATGTCCTCACGAAACTCAATGACACACTCTTTACACTAAAAGTATATATATATATATATATATATATATATATATATATATATATATATACCTGTTGCTTTTCCGTGTCTCTTTTTCCCTCTATCTGGCCTGTATAAGTTGAATAGATCCGGTGAAAAGACACATCCTTGTCTTACGCACCTTTCTATGTTTGTATATCTACTCAATTCGTTACCTGTCCGTATGCAAGTGGTTTGCTGCCAGTAAAGATTCTTGGTTACTCTCAAGTCTTTCCCAAATATGTCCTGGCTGCCGAGCATCTCCATCAATTCTTTGTGGCGTATTTTGTCAAAAGAAAAAAATGAAACGGAATTCAACAACAAGAAACTCGGCCCCGATGATGAAGGTATCTTATGGATGTCCTCACGAAACTCAATGACACACTCTTTACACTAAAAGTATATATATATATATATATATATATATATATATATATATATACTACCGGTATATATATATATATATATATATATATATATATATATATACTATCGACCATTTCAGTGTAAAAAAAAAATGTGTTTCATACTATTTTTATTATTTATTGCCAAATCGATAATTCTAAAGGTAAATAGAATGGTTCTTTTGTTTTTATTACTTTGCAAAATTTTACAAGGCAGCCAGGAAACCTTTGCTTCGGCCAGCCATTAAGAAGAGACTAGCATGTGGAAGAGAGCACAGAAACTGGACACCAGAACAGTTCATTTGATGCACATGTTATTGTGCAGTATTAACTTGATTAATTCAAATAGGTTACAAAATACACCTACCGGAAGGGTATTAAAAAACAAAAAACGGCGGTGGGTGGAATTAAAAAAGAAAAAAATTATTTAAATCATTTTTTTCTTTCTTTATTCCCCCACTTTCTTTTTATTATTAACTTTCTGTGTATCGATCTGTTTTTTGTGCTCCTTTCGGCATGTGAATTTATTTAACATATTTGAATTTATAAATTTTTGTTTTGGATCGTTGCTGATGAAGTGAGAGTTTTCTCGCTGAAATAACTATTCAACGAAATGTAATTTTAGGAATTCATTAATATAATATACATATTTGGCTCTGTAAAATAGATAATACTATTTACATCAGGGCCCACACTTAGATCATTTTTAATATTGATAAAATTAATATTAATAGGATTTGTTTTTTGCGATTTTACCTATTTACACTTTTGGTGGGGGGAGGGCTAATATATATATATATATATATATATATATATATATATACATTGTTAATATAACAGACAACGAATGTCTATAATGTTTACCGATGAGACATTATAAACATCGTATTTTGGCTTTAATTTCAAGCAAAAATAAAGCGAAAATAAAGACAAAATTGTCCAATTTGTATAATTTTTTATTATGCTGGTTCTAAGCTTTCGGCTCACATGATCCATCTTCTGAAAGGTTACAGGGACATTAACATTAAGACATCCACCATCAAAGATGATTTAATCTTGTGTTGACATAAAACATTGTTTGCGACGATATCAGTCACCAAATAGCAGACGCAGGTCGTGAATTTCTAATGCATTTCTATAATGTCATACCGTGTGAGAGACCGAAATGTTAACAGAAGCATATGCCTAAATGCAATGTAACGTATTCTGACCAGATTTAAATCTTATTAAGTGTGGGTTGCTTTGATTTAATGTATATGGTCTCCAGTATTTGAAGATTCTTTTTACTGTGTGTATGTGTGAGTATTATTGTGTTACCCACTAAAGTCTGTCTAATAATACTTAATTGTTTTTCTATGATCAGAAAGGTGGCAGGTAAATCTACGGGAGAGTGTGTTTACAGTAAAACCAATATATGTAGTGGGTTGATTATTAGTACCAGAGGTACAATCTCTGTACGGGCATGTAAACTGATATACTACATTGGTTTTCGGTAGAGGATTTAGTTGTATGCTTGTAGGGTTATTAGAGACTACGAAGTCAATTATATATATATATATATATATATATATATATATATATATATGTAGCTTTCATTGAAAATGAGAGACAAGTTATTATGGTTAAGTTTTTATATAATTTTTCATGTGATCTTATTACTTTTTCCTTTTCAGGATATAAATTAGATAAAAATTGTCCAAAGGTTTTGTTTTTCTTAGCGCTTTCGGCTACATCAATCTCCCTGATGTGTTCAAATCCCATGTAGGTATTTACTCTGATGACACCATCATTTATTCTCGCCTCAGTAAGAAATCCACAAAGGCAGCTAACGATAACGTCACTGACGATATTCAGAAGGAATTCCAGTGTGTGGTGGACTGGGGTAAATTTTAATGCTTCTAAAACAAACTTGCTGTCAACCACCATGGTTAGTCACCTGGAAAGCAATACACTGCGCCTCCTCGACCTCATGCTCTTTTCTGACATCAAGTAGAATGATTATATTGAATCAATAAGCTAAATCAACTGCTAGGAAGTTTGGGTCACTGTGTCGAGCTAGGAGGTTGTTCTCGCCTGTGTCCATCTTGCACATATGCAAATCAATCATCCGCCCATGCATTGAATACGGTTGTCATATCTGGTTACCTCCATCTCCCTGCTATCTCTCTAAGCATTTTCGACAGGCTCCAAAGGAGAATCTGTAATGTGATCGGTCCCGACTTGGGGGCTCGAATCCAGCCACTTTCTCACCGACAAGATGTGGCTTCCTTCTGTCTCTTCTACAAATATTCATGGATTAGCTCACTGGTGACGCCTCTGCAAGACTTTACTCGAGCAGTCAGAGTGGAACGAGGTCTCACCCTTTTACAGTTAAAACTATCAAATGCAGAGGCCATTTTTACTCCATCAGCTTCTTTTCTCGCACTTCTCGTCTGTGGAACTCCCTTCTATATACTTGCTTCCCTCATAGCTACAATTTCCAAGAGTTGACATGTAATGTCAATTGACATCTCTTATCCCCTTGACGCTAGTCCATCTCTTGTTATTTCCCCAACATTTTCTACTATGTATTCAATTGTGAAAGTAAAAATACCAGTAATACTCTCTTATATACAAAGCAATTACTTACGAGACCTATTTATGGTAGAATTACCAACATGAAAAACTCATCTATAATAATAATCCTTGTCTTAGAATTTCTTAAATCAAATTGTATTCTAAAATATAACCTCAAAAAAACAAAAACAAAAAAACAACGTAAAAGAAGCCTATCATTGATTCTAGCAATCATATCCACACAAACATGTTTACAAAGCCAGAGGTATTATCTATGTATTCAATTGTGAAAGCAAAATGATATTTTTAATTCAACTACTTTCAGATCAGCTATGCTTTAGCCTGCTCAGCCATGAATTACTCTAGAGGAAAGCAAAATTCAATTACACTTTCTAAGAAAGATTAATCTTTCATTGGGACCTCTTACTCATCACTCTCCTCTTATGTAGCCTCCTGCACACCATTGGTGATACTGCCTTGCTTGGAGTGAAATGACTAAAAAAAAAAAAAAAAAAAAAAACCCATAAAAATGCCTATCATTGCCTCTAGTAATCATATCCACACAAACATGTAGATATACAAAGCCAGAGTATTATCTATGTATTGAATTGTGAAAGCAAAATGATATTTTTATTATTAAGAAAATGAAATATTGGCATTAAATGACTCTCATAAAAGAGTTAATATGCTATTAAACAGATACATCAATCAAATCAATTTCTCTTATAGATAACTGTATGCTTATGAGGTATAATGTTGGTTGGAAAGGTTCATATTAACAGAATGTTATGTCAGTTACCATCTATTATCCCCTTGACTTTAGTCCTTCTTTTGTTCTTTCCCCTTCTATCTTGTTCTTCTCCCTTTTCGCTCTACTCTCACAACTCTCTTCACACTAGTATTCCTATCTATCTCTTACCCTTTCTCTGACACCCCCTATAACCGGTTCCTCTTTCTCTTCACTCTCCTGCTATGTAAACTTTCACTCTCCTCTTATGTAGCCTCCTGCACACCATTGGTGATACTGCCTTGCTTGGAGTGAAATGACTAAAAAAAATACATATAATCATTATTGTGGATGGATTTCGTTTTAGATGTGACTGAATATGTTTATGCATATATGTTTATCTCTCTCTCTCTCTCTCTCTCTCTCTCTCTCTATATATATATATATATATATATATATATATATATATTATTATTACTTAGGTTTGGGTCATTAAAAATTAGACCAGTACACAGGTGTATTAAAAAGTGTTCAATTCAATTTTATTGTAGAACTTTTGAATATTCTTCATTTGTAAACGAGTTATTACAATAATAACTTGTTTACAAATGAAATATATATATATATATATATATATATGTACTATTTTTACAGTGAGGTTTACCATGACCTTCTTAATAAAGAAGGTCATGGGTTTACCCTGTAAAACGTTTTTTCTTTAAACAAGATGTTTACGGTTAAACGTTAGAAGTCAGGTGATAAGTGAGCGCAGAGCACATTTTTGAGTTTAATGTCATACAGACAATGAGTGTTGTGACGTAAGCAAATTTTGACATTTTTTTCCTATACATCTAAGGATGTATAATCTTAAGTAATAATTCATTTATTTATTGACGGTTAATTTTGTTGTAAGAGTTTTGCTTCGATGATCAGAAGTTTGCTTTTGCTAACCCATTTTGTTGAAATTTTCACATTGTTTCTGAGAAGTTGTCTAATGTTACATATTGATGTGTCGTCTGTTGACTAACTACACCGAATATATATATATAATTTTATTTTTATAATCGTGTGGCCCCAAGCACAGCCTTTCAGTGCCACTGTTGTGGAGGGTCTTATTGTCTATTTGGGCAGCAATCTCTCTTTTGCGCAGGTTTCATTAAAAATGGCAGACAAGATCGCCATGAATGTTTAAATGAGATTGGATGAAACTTTAGTTAGAATTTGAACTCTGAAAAGAAACAAAAATCATGAGTACATGTGAAAAATTGTATAAAAACAATAATAATACATTGTCTGTTATTTTCAATGAAAACTGTATATATATATATATATATATATATATATATATATATATATATATATATATATACTACAAGTTTTGGTTTAGAACATGTACAAATTATAATTTACTACAATATTGTACATTTGTTTCGATACCGAAAAAACAATGTTTCATCTGGTACTTAATAATGACATCATTATTAATTACCTGATGAGACATTTTTTCGATGTCGAAATAAAATGTACAATATTATAGTAAATTATAATTTTACATGTTCTAAACTATAACAACTAATAAATATTCATTGCTCTATTTCTATATTGAGCACTGTTTTAAATTAATGTTTTGAACGTTGTTAATACTTTCTTCGTTCTTTATTTACTTGGATACATGCATATATATATATATATATATATATATATATATATATATATAAATAAAGTGTATTTTGGGCAACAATCTCCTTTTCATACAGGTTTTATTGAAAATGACAGCAAGTTATTTAGTTTTTATATAATTTTTCATGCGATCTTATATTTTTTTTTCCTTTTACAACATAAATTATATAAAAGTTGTCCAAATGTTTTGATGTTTTTCCGAGTACTTTCGGCTATACTTTTAGCCATTTTCAATGATGAATTTTGTTTTACGTGTAACTGAATATGCATAGTGTGTTTAAATATGTGTGTACAGTCATGTAATTATTTTTTATTCCAAATACGCCAAGGACATTATTGACGTGTTTGTAGTTGATATTATTAAATATTAGATTCTTTTACGTTTAATGATGCTGTCATTATCAATGGGACTGAGATAGATAGATAGATAGATAGATAGATAGATAGATAGATAGATAGATAGATAGATAGATATTAATGGGACTGAGATAGATAGATAGATAGATAGATAGATAGATAGATAGATAGATAGATAGATAGATAGATAGATAGATATTAATGTGACTAAGATTATTGGAATTTTTTAAATGATGTTTTTATTATTTTTAGCCTTTTGTGCGTGTGGATGATAATATTATTTTGTTATCAACGAGTATATAACGGAGAGAGTTTGGTAGGCTTCTATGTGCGTTTAAATGAGATAAAACTGAACTTTAATCAGAGAGATGCAAGGTGAGTCTTGTTGTCAAACATGTTATGGTGTATCCAATATAATTATTTACGAAACTGGATTGATCAAGAACACAGTTCTTCCAAGGACATGCAAATTATCCCTTGTTCCCAGTTTAGGATGTGGTTTCCGGCTTTCTCTTTTCCAATCTTTTCACTTTTCTTTTTCTTTTTTTTTTTTGTTTATTTTTTTAAATTGGTGTAGATAGACTAAATTATCGCCCGGTTCACACTCCACCCACTTCTATTGAACAGGTGAAGAGGCTCATCCTTTGTTCCCTGTTTAGGATGATGTTCTCTTTTCCAATATTTTCCCTCTTACGTAGCCCGCTTCACATCAGTGTCGTTACCGCCTTGCTCGGGGTGATATGATTAAAACAAAAATATTTGTTCTCTGTAGTTTAGAACTTACCATATATATATATATGAATATATGAAAAAATAATATTATTAATAGTATACATATATATAAATATATACCCACGTCTATTGAACAGGTTAATAGGCTCATCCCTTGTTCTCTGTTTAAGGATGTTGTTTCCGGCTTTCTCTTTTCCAATCTTATCACTTTTTTTTTTTCAATTGGAGTAGATAGATTTATCTATCGCCCGGTTCACACTCCACCCATGTCTATTGAACAGGTTAAGAGGTTCATCTCTTACGTAGCCCGCTGCACATCAGTGGCGTTACCGCCTTGCTCGAGGTGATATGATTAAAAAAAAATAATAATAATAATAATATTTGTTCTCTGTAGTTTAGAACTTACCAGTGAATTGTTATTTTTGACGATGTGGTGAGCAGTTTTAAATTTTGTGTAATATATGTATTGACATTAGATAGACGTAACTGTTTAGAAGCCGTTATGATATTAAAAAAAATGAATACTCTAATATAGATAGATAGATAGATAGATAGATAGATAGATAGATAATGAATGCTCTAAAATAGATAGATAGATAGATAGATAGATAGATAGATAGATAGATAGATAGATAGATAGATAGATAGATATGAACAAAAGGTAGATCTGAATAGTCTGAGATAGCTGATATTCTATGCGCAGCTCAGATGTGGCACAAGGCCTAAAGTATGTGGTACCCAGTGAGACTCGAACTCATTACTCAGTTGTAATTGGTTTTAGTAAGACAAGCTTGCTGTAATGTATTGACATTAGATAGACGTAACTGTTTAGAAGCCGTTAAGAGTTTTGCGAGTAAAATGTTACAAATTATCGTGACCGAGGGTCAGTTCATGCTGACCATGTTCTACAATTAGTCACACCAGATTTTCCCGATCAAAAGATTGAATTTTTTTCACTAAAAGTAACCGTCCACTAATAATATGAGTTGGGTTTTATCTTATTGTCCGATATTCGTTATCATGTCAAGTTTGTGCTGCTCTGATAAATTTCAAATGATATTGAAATGCAGCGTTGTCAGTGCTTATATTTAATGACAATGCCTCACGGAACGCTGAAACAAAAATGACAGCTATCGTATTCAATATTATAGATTATACAGATATAATTTATGCATGCAATGTCTTTGATTTCATTCAAATTTTAAGATAGATAGATAGATAGATAGATAGATAGATAGATAGATAGATAGATAGATAGATATTAATGGGACTGAGATAGATAGATAGATAGATAGATAGATAGATAGATAGATATTCACACACTGAGATAGATAGATAGATAGATAGATAGATAGATAGATAGATAGATAGATAGATAGATAGATAGAGAGATAGATAGATAGATATTCACACACTGAGATAGATAGATAGATAGATAGATAGATAGATATTCACACACTGAGATAGATAGATAGATAGATAGATAGATAGATAGATAGATAGATAGATAGATAGATATTAATGGGACTGAGATAGATAGATAGATAGATAGATAGATAGATAGATAGATAGATATTCACACACTGAGATAGATAGATAGATAGATAGATAGATAGATAGATAGATAGATATTCACACACTGAGATAGATAGATAGATAGATAGATAGATAGATAGATAGATAGATAGATAGATATCAGTGCAAAATTTCATCCCTGATTTTCCGTTAATATAAAATGAATGCAACCTGATGCATTATGAAAAGTTGCACTTTTACTAAGTTATGTCCTGTGTATTTCGGAGAGGGGTAAGCGTCTGAACAGTGGTGAACAAAAATCCTTCAGAAGTTTTAATTTGGATCGGTCAAAAGTGGTTTGTCCTCAAATTTGAATCTAATTTCAACCTAACGATCATTCACGCTTCGAGTGAACATCCAACTAAAGTGAAGATTTCAAAGGAAGAAAAGATTCAAAGATTTTGAAAATCGATATCCCAACCACCTTCTTACATCTAATAAGACTTGGGCGATCATGTCTCGAAAGAGACATGACTGACTGGGCAGAAGATTATCCCGCAGTATGTTGCCATTGCTTTCTGTGGTAGACTGGTTGCCAGCCATGACTATAGAACCCAATCTATCCTGCCATTTAGCTCATAGCTGATGTGAGAAGAGATGGATTATATCATAATATTAATAAGTAGTAATTATTGGGGGAGCAATTTATCACTTCATAACAATAGAAAACCGATCCCCCACTTTATGCCCAGTAGAAGTTTTAATTATGTTTTCAACTGTTATATTTAGTCAGTCAGTTAAGTGCCATACGTGATACACGCTTAGGCGATCATATCTCGAAAGAGACATGACTGACTCGGCAGAAGTTTATCCAACAGTAGGTTGCCATTGCTTTGTGTGGTAGACTGGTTGCCAGCCATGACTATCCTACCATTTAGCTCATAGCTAGAGTGAGAAGAGATGGATTATATCATTATATTATTAATTATTAATTAGTGGGGGATCAGTTTATTACTTCATAACAATAGCAAACCGATCCCCCACTTTATGCCCAGTAGAAGATTTAATTATTTCCAACTATTATGTACAGTCAGTCAGTCAGTTAAGTGTAATACGTGATACCCGCTTGGGCGATAATGTCTCGAAAGAGACATGACTAACTGTTCAGAAGATTATCCCACAGTAGGTTGCCATTACTTTCTGCGGTAGACTGGTTGCAGCCCATGACTTTAGAGACCTAATCTATCTTGCCATTTATGTCATAGCTGAAGTGAGAAGAGATGGATTATATATATTATATATTATTATTATTATTAATAAGTAGTAATTATTGGGGGATCAATTTATCACTTCATAACAATAGAAAACCGATCCCCCACTTTATGCCCAGTAGAAGTTTTAATTATGTTTTCAACTGTTATATTTAGTCAGTCAATTAAGTGCCATCCGTGATACACGCTTAGGTGATCATATCTTGAAAGAGACATGAAGGACTGGGCAGAAGATTATCCCGCAGTAGGTTGCCATTTCTTTCTGCGGTAGACTGGTTGCCAGCCAAGGCTATAGAACCCAATCTATCCTATTATTTAACCCATAACTGGAAGGAAGAGACGGATTAATACCTTTCCCAAGGGTATTTGTGCGTAAGTGAATGCAATGAATTCAAGTGGAATTCGAACTCGGCTCCCCGATTTCTCGTTCCGTGCCGATATCCACTGCACCACAAATTGCCATTACACCGCTAAAAGAAGCCGGTCTTTGAGAGAATATCACAGATGATGAAAAATGGATTTTTCCCGACATAGACAGAGTTGAAAACAAGCTTGTGAATGTGCAACACGCGTTGCTAATGTGTTGCTGTTCCCATTGAATCCCCGCCCCGCCCCGCGCCACGGCCGCCGATAGGTTAACTGCAAAGAAGTATTGCAGCAAACTCATCAATCTTTATGAAGCTATTCCAGAAAAATGGCCGATGCTGGGAAATCGAAAAGGTTTCACTTGCCATCGCGACATTGCAAGACATGTTTCAAAACAAACCTTGCAGAAGCTTAAAAATTTGAAGTGGAAAAAACCGCCAACACCCACCATATTCTTCTAACTTGGGTTCTTTGGATTTTCATTTGTTCCGGTCTCGACAGAACAATTTAAATGAGAAAAATTTGGTACAGTCCGTAGAAAATTCCCTTCACTGATCTCCTTTCTAAAGAACATGAAGTTTCTACGGAAATTGTTCCAACCAACTTGTAGAACGACGGGAGGCAGTTGGTAAAAATATTAGAGTCTATCTACTTGACTAATAAATATATTTTTGTGAGCATTCAAAATTGCTTTCTTCAATAGGTCACTAACTTATGTAAATTATTACATAAATACCCAACGTTGAAACAGTTTAAATAACCGACATTGAAATATCCAATATTTATAATATTCGGATTATTGTCCTTATGTTTGTTGCGACTTTTCGGCCGTTGTGCTAGGAATTTCGAAACAAATCCTTTATTGCAAACACTGGGGCATATGAACTCCATTCCTTGCGTAGTAGTAATGCCTCGATTAGAAGTCATGAGTTAACTTCATTTAACCCTGCAAGTTACTTGTTCACCATTGCTGTAGCCTGGTATTGAACTCACCACTCTTTGGATCAAGTCACAGGAACTAACCAACGTCTATATCAACTGGGCCATGTGTCCTTATTGTCAGTTCAATACCAAGCTACAGCAGTGGTGAACAAGCAACTTGCAGGGTTAGAGGGAGATAAATCATGACTTCCAATCAAGGCATTACTATTAGGCAATGAATAGAGTCCATATACCCCAGTGATTGTAATAAAGGGTTCGTTTCAAAATTTCTAGCACCTGAAGTAGGCCGGAGCGTACAACGGCCGAAACGTCGTACAAATGGCAACAATAATAAGGACATTAATTTGAATAATGTGAATAATGTAAATACTGTAAATACTACCTCATCTCAGAAATATAGACAAATAGAATGATCTATTATTAAAAGTCATACAAATGGCAACAAAGATGAGGACAATAGTCCGAATTATGTAAATACTGTAAATACTACCTCATCTCAGAAATGTTGACAAATAGAATGATTTATTATTAAAAGTCATACAAACGGCAACAAAGATGAGGACAATAGTCCGAATTATGTAAATACTGTAAATACTACCTCATCTCAGAAATGTTGACAAATACTGAAGTATCCAACATTGAAATATCCAATATTGAAAAATAAAATATTGAAATATCTAACACTGGAATATCCAATATTGGAATATCTTACATTGGAATATCCAATGTATCAATTAATGTACAATGTGTCATAACTATTATTTTCTAGGCGGTTGGTACAAGGCTTTTAGCAAGTGAGCTCACTACCGGTAGTGTGCACAAGTATTAGGACAGGGGTGATTTTCCTAAAAAACTCACTGAAATTTTAATACAGGGTAAAAAGCCAAGTAAATTGCTAATAAATATTGATAATTTAAAACTAAGTGTAAAAGATATGTATTAAAAAGAAGTTATATTTAATTTTTCCTATTTTCTATTAAACAAGTTATTTTTAAACTACACATTATTCTATGATCTTTGGATATGACTGACTTTTTTCTTATTCCGCCCCCTCTCGAATTGATAAATCTAATGTTACTTCGCAAGACACACTTTGGGAACAAATACAAGCTGCTTGGCAGGAGATACCATTAGATACATTGAAGAAGCTTGTGATGTCAATGCCTGACAAAATGAAGGCTGCGATCAAAGCAAAATGTTATACTAAATATTAAATTTATTTTGTAACAATATTTTTTTCTTGTTAAAGCATTTCTTGAGTAAATCAAATCAAATTACCTTAATTAAATTGTTTATTTTCTGTCAATATGCCTCATAAAAGATAAAAATAGCTCTTCTCCTAATACTTTTGCATGGTACTGTATATTGTTTCGACATTGAAAGTACAATGTCTCATCAGGTAGTTAATAATGATGGTAACTACCTGATGAGACACTGTTCTTTCAATGTCAAAGCATAATTTACAATTTTGTAGTAGATTGTAGTTTGTACATGTTCTAAAGTATAATTTATAACAAATATACATTGCTCTATTTTTATACTGAGCATAGTTTTAAATTAATCTTTTGAACGTGGCAAATATTTTCTTCGTTCCTTATTCATTCATTTATATATATATATATATATATATATATATATATATATATATATATATATGGAAAGTTTTGTAATTTGCTTAAAGCATTGTGTATATTAGGTGTATGGTTAAATCTTGAAATTACCTATTTATTATTCAGTCGCAAAGGTCACAATATCGGTCATGTCAACGCATACTTATACAAACCATAAATTAAAACAGGCAGATCATCAGATCTTTAAATGGTGCCAACTATCAATCACACTTACATATACAAATAAACACACTCACATACATGCTGTAACACACTTACAAGCACACACACACACACACACACACACACACACACACACACACACACACTACAATTAACGACAGCAGTAGCAGCGATGGATGAGCATTCGTTGAAAGGCACGGTTCACGGACGAAAGCGAAAACAAGCTCTCCTACCATTCTAAAGATTACATTTTGATCACGAAATATTAATGTATAATAAATAGATAATACCCAACACCTTCTTTACCTTCCTTTATTTTACTAAACGCATTGTGATAGCCTTCAAGACCAAACCATACATTATATATATATATATATATATATATATATAAATTTATTTGTTTGAACATTATTTTTAACAAATATTCGGATTTGAGTGGGTAGTCTGTTATTTTTTTTTTTTAATAATTTAACAGTACATTTTTAATATCCACTGGCCAGAATGTTCAAACAAATAAATTTAAATAAATATATTGGTTAATATCAATTTCGAAACTTTCCGTAAACTTTCGTCATATTGTCTTCGGTTGCGTTTGTTTAAGATATAAACTAAAGCAGAAATGAATGTTCTAAAGAAATCAGGCATATGTGTCTTTCTTCTTCTTCTATGTGCCTAGTACTTTCAGGACGTAGGCGATCATGGCTTTCCACGTCTCCCTATCCCTGGTGGCTCTTAACACCCTTTCTCCTGTTACACCACCCAAACCCCGCTCTGCCATCTACTAGCTTAAGTCCATATATCTAGAATATAAATATATAGAAACAGGCATGGCCGCAAAATGAGGGATAAGTTTATATATTGATTATAATATAGAATTGAACATATAAATATAGAATTGAACCCTCATTTTATATCCACAATGTCTTATAAACAGTTGGCATATATATTCTTCTTCTATGTGCTCAGTCCTTTCAGGACGTAGGCGATCATAGCTTTCCACCTCCATGGCTCTTAGCACACTTTTTCCTGTTCCACCACGCAATCCCCGTTCTGTCACTCACCTGCTCAGGGTTTTCAAATATGCTATCCGCTGCCTTCCTCTTTCTCTTTTTCTCTCTATCTGGCCTGTCAGTATCAGGTTCACCAAACCCTCTTTCCTCATTGCATGTCCCATTAACTTCAGTTGCCTCTTCCTGATGCTCACTATTTTCTTTTCGTTGCCGTTCTTTCCAGCACCTCATCATTGCTCACATGCTCGATCCATGATATTCCCGGCATCCTTCTGTAGAACCACATTTCCGCTGCTTCAAGTTTTTCCTTCATCTTCGATGATATTGTCCAACATGCAATGTCATATTGAAGAACTGACATCACATAGCAATCTAGCACTCTCTTCTTTGTTTCTATTGAAATTTTCCTGTGTGTTAGTATTTTACACAACTGCTGGAACGCGTCCTTCGCCA
>JBBBDQ010032676.1:0-22500 GCA_037127315.1 Ascarosepion bandense | reverse complement strand
ACGAACTTAAATATAGTATAACTGTTACTAGTATTAGCAGAATTATTTTTGTTACTATTAATATTGTAATAATTATTATAGTTATTATATATATATATATATATATATATATATATATATAAACAAGCCAAAGTAGATATATACATTGGCTTGTTTCATATATGTATGTGTTTGTGCTTGTGTATGTATGGATGAGTGTTTGAGTCTCACATTAGAGCTTGATGAGAGAGTAAAATGTAAGAAGAAGAAAATGTGAAAATTGTCCTAATTTTATCCGTAATAGATCTGGAGATTAAATGTTTAATTGGCTATCGACTTAATCACAACTAGAAAACACTCACTGGGGAGTAGTTTTTGCACTAAGGGTTATAACCATGCTATGTCGGTTGCTAATCGAATTAACGCACCCAAAATGTTAGGAACTTGGTAATCTTCCACTGTAAGCTGACTCGTTAGTATTCGGCTAACTGCCGACTAATATCAACTGCCTAGTAGTTCTACTGAACTCCTATAGAACATTAAAGAACCCTCTAGAACTTCTAAGAACTCCTAAGAACTTCCCAAGAACTACTCGAGTTAACGTCCTGTTAACTCTCAATAATATAGGAGGGAGAGTCCGTTATCTGAGGAATAGTTGTTATAACTTATTTATAAATGGAACTTTGTCTGTGTGTGTATATGTGTGTTTCTCTGTGTGTGTGTGTCCGTTACCTATAGACTCCGAAACGGCTGAACAGATTTTCTTGAAAATTTACACAGTTGTATTATAAGCAAGCGTCTGTGAGTGTTCTTAGCTAGGTTTTGTGTCGCGGTACCCCCGATAAATATCGAAAATCGATAATCGAAACAATCGCGTTATAGAAGGAGTGGTCCGATTTTAATCAAATTTGATACACTCATAGACAAAGACATAAGAAACGATATTCAGAAGTTTCAAGGTTGCAGTTCTTACAACAGTGCAGAAAATCGAGAATATATATAAAAGGCAAGATGTTTGTGTGTGTGTCTGTTTATCTGCCTGTATGTCTGTATTCTTTTCAGCCCTTTTATTTTAGTTTTTTGCTTCGGGTTTGGCTCTAAGTAGGTATAATTGTAGTTCTTAGTCTCAGCCATGATACCATTTACTCAGAGGACTTATTTAGCCTTCAAAATACAGTTTACGACGAAAAAAGATTTTTGATATCGAAACCAGGAAATTAAAATTTGACTTACATCCATTCATTTTTCTTTAAGTCTATGGTTTCGCTTCAACTGGAAACAACTATTGCTTTTTAGTCTTTCGTGCCAACGTTCAAAGAGTCTGAGCTCCAGGACCATGGATTAGTTTTAAAGCTTTCATTACACTCGAGCAACGCCGGGCTATACTGCTAGTATATTCATATATATAGCGTACCGAGGTAGCAGATAATTTTCTAAACATATACTGTAAAATATAAGAGACAATGAATGTCTAAATGCAATGATAGCAGTCACCGAATGGCAGACACACTTCGTAAATTTGTAATATATATATATATATATATATATATATATATTATTGTTTCATTAGACACAGAATGTCTTCTCAAATACGAGTATCGGTTAAGAATTATGTTCAAATAAAAAAAATTAAATATGTCGGTTGATAATTCCATTTCGTTAATCTCTAGAACTGTTCGTAATATATATATATATATATATATATATAGAGAGAGAGAGAGAGAGAGAGAGAGATTCGTGTAAAATCCTTTGTAAAATAAAGACGGAAGCTGATGATGTTTCGTCTGAAATAGGCCACACTTCCGATTCGCCATGAAACAACGTGTCTGCCTTAATTTTTCTTATACACACATTACACACACACACACACACACACACACACATATATATATATATATTTGTGTGTGTGCGTGTGTGTGTGTGTGTGTGTGTTATCAAAAACTCTTATTTTCTTCGTCCTTTTGTTTAAGTTTTCCTCTATCTTACAAATAAAGTAAAAACAAGTTGAGAATAAAGTTGATCATGTCTCTTTTTGTAATGTTAGAAATGAAAACAACTGTAATCAATAAAAGCTGAAAAATATACGAATTAAGCACCAAACGTCTATCAATCCACAGTGATTTTATTTCTGATGGGGAATGTTTCTATGTTAACGCCCTTGTAACCTCTCTGAAAATGGCTCGTGTAAGCCGAAAGCTGACAATCAAATATAAAGTACGTCAACCCCCACACTATCTGAAATCGGCAAAATCGGAAAAAACATTCTCGATGGAATGAACTTCCAAATAAAAATAGGCTTCGAATTAATTTAATGGATTAACACCAATGATGTCACCTACTGGTTTAACCGTATAAATAATAAAACCAAATGTTCGTTCATATAGTTTAAATTATTACCCTTCTTTCGTTGCATTCACTTTCGTGCTAGTACCCGTAGAAACGGTATTAATCCGTCTCTTCTTTCCAGTTGTGGGTTAAATAACAGGACAAATTGGGTTCTATCGCCTTGGCTGGCAACCAGTCTACTGCAGAAAGTAATAACAACCTACTGCAGGATAATCTTCTGCCCAGTCAGTCATGTCTTATTCGAGACATGATCGCCCAAGCGTGTATCATGTATGGTACTTGACTGACTGATCAGATGCACTCAAAAAATATTGAGGGCATTTAAGAAAGGATTAAATATAAATGCAGTAAAATAACATAGGAAACCCTCCTAGGTGTCAATGAATCATGCAGCTTCAGAATTTAAATGTGTTCTGAAAAAGGAAGAAGACATTTTGAACAGCATATTTCACAATTAAATAAGTAGCAAATAAAATTTTTATGTGTAATTATACTTTTAATAAAGCTTTCCTATGGTGTGCGACTTTTGCCTCACCCTGTACAATTTTTATTTTCTATCTGAATTTGTGGGATGAAAAGAGTTATGATTATTTACACTATTTATATACATACTGGGATGTGTGTTGTGGTGCAGTGGATATCGACTTGGAACGAGAAATCGTGGTGCTGAGTTCAAATTCCAGTTGAATCTCTTGCATTCACTTATGCACAAATATCCTTGGGAAAGGTATTAATCCATCTCTTCCCTTCAGTTATGGGTTAAATAATAGAACAGATTGGGTTCTATAGCCTTGGCTGGCAACCAGTCTACTGCAGAAAGCCATGGCAACCTACTGCGGGATAATCTTCTGCCCAGTCAGTCATGTCTTATTCGAGACATGATCGCCCAAAGCGTGTATCGCATATGGCACTTAACTGACTGATTTGGATGTTCGTTGTGGTGCAGGAGATATTTACTCGGAACGACAAATTGGGGAATCGAGTTCGAATTCCAGTTGAATTGCTTGCATTGACTTACGCACAAATACCCTCGGGAACGGTATTAATCCGCCTCTTCCTTCCATTTGTGGGTAAAATAACAGGACAGATAGCGTTCTATAGCCTTGGTTACAGCAGAAAATAATGTCAACCTACTGCGAGATAATCGGCCCAGTCATTCATGTCTCTTTCGAGACATGATCGTCCAAGCGTGTGTCACGTATGGCACTTAACTGACTGACTGATCTCCAAAGACTTATCCATTTGTCTTTACAATTTGACGTGGAGTATTCCGATCTAACTTATGAGAAATAAATAGTAATCATGAGTGCAAAAGTATCCCGACTCATCCACAATAATGAACATCCGAAAATGACACTTTGACACAAAAGACTGCAATAACACAACAATGAGGAAGTAAGTATGGCTTAGATTAAATCAAAATGAAATAGATTACTCATTTAGTTTCTCCTAATTTAGAAGTTCGCAATGTACAACCAAAATGGATTTTTTTTAAAGCGGTCGCTTGATCAGTGATTTTCACTCGTTGATTTGAGTCGCTCGTCGCGATCTGGAAGTGGTCGCTCAGTAAGGTAATAGTATAAGTATTATTAGTAACGTAAGTAAGTAATATCTGAAGGTTCTTTTTACTGTGTGTATGAGTAAGGATTATTGTATTGTTGACTAAAATCTGTCTGATATTACCTACATGACTATGTTTTTCTAAGAAATGTTGTTTAATTGTACTCTGATTTAATTGCACACGCACACACCCACACCTCCCACACACATATATATATAGTAGTCATCCATATACAAGCCTGTTTCGCTGTATCACTGCTCATCAGTGTGTCTGGACACCCACTTGCTTCTGACCGGGATTGAAACTCGATTGATTTGGTGTCAGTCGGAGTCGCTAGTCTCTAAGCCATAGAATCAGAGAAGAGAAATGTTAACGTGTTCTATATAAGCAGTGTATACCCACTCCAATCACCGAAAAGCTCAATTCATTTCTGAAGAGTCACGCATATAGCAGAAGTGGACACTGTTTTTATAATTTTCTTCTCTAGAGAGCTCAATCGCAATGAGAGCATAATTTATTAGAAACAAATAATAACATTCATGCTGTTTACACAGGGGGAAGTTTGCAGGACCCGATATAAAGAGACTCCAACATTTTCAGATGAAATATCGAGTGTGACCGGGACACTACAGTGAACCAAGACTGAAATTAGTAACACACTTTCTGTTATATATATATATATTGTTTAATTACTTAGTTTTTGGTCATAATAAGATTAGATCAGGATACATTTATATTAAAAAGTGTTCAATATACAATATGAATTAATCAAAGAATTAATTAAATTCGAACCATGGATGAAAACGTTATCATTTCTTCGAATTATTTGTTATAATTTCTTGCAATTTTAAAAATTGCGCGTTCAAAATTTCCCTGCCACGTGAGCGTAAAAAAAAAAAAAAAAAAAAAAGAAAACAAAAAAAACAAAAACCACCGTTAGGAAAACAATAAAATCAGTTATTGCAAATTGCCTGAAGACACCACTAATGGTTGAAACCAAGGTCGCGTAATAACTCGTTTGGAAATGGAAAAATATATTCGCTGTATCATATAGTTACAAATCATCCGCAGACAGGCCTGTTTCGCGGTATCACAGATCTTCAGTGCGACTAGATTAACCGTTTGGCTCAATCCGACAGATTTGACAGCAGTCGGATATTCACACACCAGCCCATTGGTATACATCCGAGAAAGGGTAATTTCATAGCATGGGATGTTTTTACGAAATGTAAATAACGCCAGCAGAGTAAGTGTTCTATCAATGAATTATATCTGAATTAAGCCAGATAAATACTCGTGCGCCTGCCGTATTTAGAACATTAATTTCTGGTTTGGTTTGTATACTAAACAAACGCAACCGAAGACAATATGACGAAATTTTACGGAAACTTACGAAAACGATATTAAACGACATACTTATTTAAATTTATTTGTTTGAACATTCAGGCCAGTAGATATTTAAAATGTACTGGTTAACTATAGAAAAATAAACTAGCCACTCAAATACGAATATCCATTAAAAATAATGAAATAAATTTATATATATATATTGTCATCCTCAGGCAGATCTGTGTCGCCGAATCACAGCTCATCAGTACGGTTAGACCTCGATTGCTTTTTTACCCAGGATGGAAACCCGACCGAAATGGCGTCAGTCGGCGACTCTACCCTAGGGCTATGGGCATTCGGTGGAAGTAGAAAGAAATAAGGAACGAAGAAAATAATTTCAACGTTCAAACTATTAATTTAAAACAATGCTCAATATAAAAACAGAGCAATGAATATTTATCATTAATTTAGAACATGTACAAACTAAAAACTACTTCAAAATTACACATTTTGTATCGACATTAAAAGAACAATGTCTCATCAGGTAGTTAATCATGACGATAACATGGAGTATTTGCTGTAAAGTAATAATTCATAACATATATATATATATATATATATATATATATATATATATATATATATATATGAGTGAATAAGAAACGTGGAAAAATTTACAACGTCCAAAACATTAATTTAAAACAGTGCTCGATATATAATATAGGGCTGTGAATATTTATTATAAATTATATTTTAGAACATGTACAAATTTTTATATATATATCCACTACAAATTGTACATTTCGTTTCGATATTGAACTTACAATGTCTCATCAGGTGGTGTGAAAAGGAATGGAAGACCCCTTTTCTTATATTTGGCAAGTTGTGTGTGGGATGTTGGTGGTGGTTAGCGATAAAGAAGTAAGTCTTGTAAATTGTCCGTTAAAATTTTTTAAAAAGTGGGGTGGGTAGGGGATATAGTTGATTAATGAAAGGGTCGGTAATTTTGTAGACAGATTTAACATTAGAAAATGGAGTATATGTTTTTTATGGCCGACTGGCTAGCCTTTATTCTTTGGGTTTATTAGAGGGGGGAAAGTAAGGAGGTGTAAAGGGTCGGAAGCGATGGAAGTGAACCTAAACTTAATGTTTATTCGTACAACTATAGAATATGTTTGTATTTAAGCACTTTTTATAATTAATCTAATTTTGCATATTTAATCTTAATTTTGAATTTAGGAAATCACTTTATCTTATAAAAGTTTAAATTAGATAATAGTTTGTGGTGTGTAATAGGTAAATTTTGATGTAAGAGTGTTGTTAGTACTATAAAGGTTTATCGTCTCTAGGTGGGGGTCCTAGTTTTGGATTTTGCAGCAATTTTTAGCATGATTGTAAGGTTAGTTCTTTCATGTGTTTGCAGTTTACTGTGGTTTCATGCCTCTGGTTTAAAAGCTTGTTGCTATTTATATATTTAATGATTGCAATTTTTACTTCAAAACAAAGGAAACATGGTTCCTTTATGGATTTAGGTGTTCTTGCTTGTTTGAGGATTTTCCATTTAACTTTTGTAGCTCGTAATTCATAGATGTTCTAAAATATAATTTACATTTAATATATATATATATATATATATATATATATATATATATATTATGTTTTAGAACATGTACATAATTTCTTCTATATATGCCCTCTTCTCTACAATCATATGGCTGTTTCAGTGTTTGGACTTCAAACACATCATCGGGAGATGTCTTATTCTTAGAAGAATATATATATATATATATATATATATATATATATATATATATATATATATATAGAGAGAGAGAGAGAGAGAGGTAAATAACTAACCTAGAGAGCCAAAGAACCTACCAAGGTTTCACCAAATTGAATCTTCAGGGAAAGATGGCTCTCCCTGAAGATCCATTTTGGTGAAACCTTGGTAGGTTCGTTGGCTCTCTAGGTTAGTTATTTACTTTGTTTGCTCTTCCTTGTGTATTGAGCGCTTTTTGTTTTAGATTACTCGTTTCGGGTTTTTTTCTTTGGACTACGTACTTTGACTGATGTTCGGGTGCTTAGCTCGTTCTTTTTTTATTACCATTTTTTCCTTCCGCGTATGTACTCGGAGGGTTTTTCGAAACGAGTATAACGACAATTTACACACACACACACACACACACACACACACACACACACACACACACACACATATATATATATATATATATATAATTCTTTTCTGCACGAATTTTTGTGATACACGCACACACAGAGAATGTTCTAAAGTATAATTTACAATTAATATATATATATATATATATATATATATATATATATATATATATATATAATTAATTTCTGCAAGAATTTCTGTATTTCTTGTGATATATGCACACACAGAGAATATTTGAGTAAACATGAGGTTCTCTATCTATTTATCTCGCCATCTAGCTTTCTAGCTCAGTCTGCGCATATCTGTCTAGGTATCTCCACAAATTCGGTATAAGTAAAATTAAAAAATTAAAATTAATTTTGAGAAGGTGTAAAAACTTTTTAAACTTTTCATTTTACCCTTAATTGAAAGCTAAAAGTTTAAATTTTCATTTTTTCAATAAACAAAATACTCTGTGGTGTAATTTAAACAGAAATTATTTTGATAAAATTTGCCATTTTGTCACATTTGTAAACAGAAGTTAATGTTAGGTTAAAAAATAAAAATAATATATATTTTTCTGAAACATCATCCGAAAAAAATGTAAAGTTAAACAAATATTACTTATTGCAAAAAGATGTTGTATACAACAGGTTAAGAGGCTCATCCCTTGTTCCCTGTTTAGGATGTGGTTTCCGGCTTTCTCTTTTCCAATCTTCTCACTTGTTTTTTTTTTTTCAATTGGAGCAGATAGATCTGACTGTCGCCCGGTTCACACTCCACCCGCGTCTATTGAACAGGTGAAGAGGCTCATCCCTTGTTCCCTGTTTAGAATGTGGTTTCCGACTTTCTCTTTTCCAATCTTTTCACTATAACGTAGCCCCCTGCACATCAGTGGCGTTACCGCCTTGCTCGGGGTGATACGATTAAAAAAAAAACAAAAAAAAACTTGTTTTCTCTGACGTGTTGATCAACTTATTTCCCCCCTAGTAGAATTTTTAGCAGACGATGAATTTTACGTGAGGTTTTTTTCTGTAAAGGGAGACAAGCCTTATAACATGTAATAAAATCTTGTATGGACTAGAATACTTAGGAAAAATAGGACGTTTAAATAAATAAATTGAAATTCTTTTAAAAAATATTATGGTGTATCAGACTGTAATAAGCTAGACAATATATGATTAAGTACAAATATAGTTTTACTAAATAACAATGTTTCTTAAGATTTGCGCCATTAAAATTGAATTTTAGAATATTCAAAAACTATATAAAATATTGACTTTAAAATTGTAAAAGATGAAAACAAATCTTATAAAATAAGATAGTATCTATCTATCTATCTATCTATCTATCTATCTATCTATCTATCTATTTCAGTCTGTTCATTATCTATCTATCTATCTATCTATCTATCTATCTATCTATCGATCTATAAAACTGTTTCCCTCTTTCTCTAGCTATTTCGTCTTAATCATATTTATCTATCGACCGATCGATCGGTTATTATGGCCATGACTTTTTTTAGACCACCGATTGCACATGTTTTTATGCATTCATACATTTGTCTGCTTGCTCACGTGCGTGTGCGTGCATGTGCGAGTATGAGGGTCAAATAGGATAGTATCTTTCTTTCTTTCTATCTATCTATCTATCTATCTATCTATCTCAGTGTGTTAGTATCTATCTATCTATCTATCTATCTATCTATCTATCTATCTCAGTGTGTGAATATCTATCTATCTATCTATCTATCTATCTATCTATAAAACTGTTTCCCTCTTTCTCTAGCTATTTCGTCTTAATCATATCTATCTATCCACCAATCGATCGATCATTTTGGCCGTAACGTTTTTAGACCTCTGATTGCAATTTTTTTATGCATTCATACACTTGTCTGCATGCACGCGCGTGTGCGTGTGCGAGCATGTGCGAGTATGAGTGTGCGTGCGTGCGCGTGCATGTATTTGTGTGTGTGTTGGGGTGAGGTTGAGCGGGTGGAGTTAGGTAGGAGATTAACCAGTCAATGTCGGCAATAAATCAAACATCTCCCCAGAGGCTAATCGCTTTTCGTTTCTGACTGTAGTTCACATTCAATCTCTTCTTTATTTGCTTGTTCTTTTTTTATTTTTTTTTTCTTCTGCGTCTTTATCTTTTTAACCATGGCCGATATATTCACAGGCCTTCATTATATTTCAGCTAAAGTTATTTACTCGCACATATAACATTTTATAAAACATCCACCCCGAATAATTCAAACAAAAAGGTATGCAGCTTTATATATATATATATATATATATATATATATATATTACAAAAAAAGTGAAAGAACACGTAGATATAAAACTCACTGTTCAAGCATTTACTTTTATAAAGATTGCTCTATACAGAGTAGAGCTTAATATTGTGATTCTGTTATTATACTGCTTTATAAATGCATAATATCATATACACTAGCATCATAACCCGGTGTTGCCCGTACAGCTCAAAACATTTTAGTAGTAGGCGAAGATGCCACTTTTTATTTTACATATTTTGTTTTTGTTTGAAAAAAACACTTTTTTTAAAAAATATTTCTTTACTTTCAAAATTATGGGGAAAAATATTCACATTTTTTGTTGACCAAATGAATTTTTAAAACGTCAGAATAAAAATTAAGTATAAAGGTTTATTTTTTTATTTTTTTTTAATAAAAAATATTTTAGTCGCGTTTGACACAAGTGATTTGATTTCTGTGACGTAATTCAGCAACCATCTTAGACCTTAGATGTTTTACGGAGCAAATGTAAACAATCGGCTTCATTGGCCAAAAAGTGCGAAAGGGAAAATTGCTGAATTTCAAACTCAAAGAGTATGGTGTCGACCTGGCTTCCCTGTAGATATGTGTCCCTAGAAAATTAGAATGGCGTAGATTAAAAAATGTAGGCGTGCATTGGGAGCACAGACTCACAGATTGCCTTTTATATATATAGATTATGCTTCTATAAACAATTGTAATATGAAATGAATACGTATAAATGAATTCAATATATATATATTGTTTCATTTCATTCATAATTTTTTAAAAGTATTTAATATACATGATTTTATTTTTTTTAAATTCCCCCGGTTTTTTAACACAACACGTGTACTCACTAAATTGCTAGTACTACTACTATATCCCAGTGAATAAAGAATGAAGAAAGTATTAACAACGTTCAAAACATTATTTTAAACCAGTGCTCAATATAAAAATAGAGCTATGAATATTTATTACAAGTTTAGAACATATAAACATTTTAATTTATTACAAAAGTGTATATTTTGTTTTGATATCAAAAAAACAATGTCTCATCAGGTAACTACCTGATGAGAAACAAAATGTACACTTTTGTAGTAAATTATAATTTGTTTATGTCCTAAACTATAACTTATAATGAATATATATATATATATATATATATATATATATATGTGTGTGTGTGTGTGTGTGTGTGTGTGTGTGTGTGTGTGTGTTTCCTTATAAATGTTATATTTAGTAGATTAACGTGTTTGAGCAGACATGTAGAATGGTTTTTGTAGTAAAGGTGATTTTCTAAGCGATATTTAGATGTGGCACCTGGCCGAAAGTATGGGACACCCAGTGAGGATCGAACTCACTAGTATTGATTATAGTAAAACAAGCTTGGTAACCATTACACCACATTGAGGTGCCTTCCTATTACATAAGATATGATTATTTTCTAAGCACGGCTTAGATGTGGCACAAGGCCGAAAGTATGGGACACCCAGTGAGGATCGAACTCACAACTCAATTGTAATGATTACCACCGAAATAGGCTTGCTTACCATTACACCGCCTAATGAAAAATAGTGCCAAATTAAATAATAATTATTTCTTTAGAAATACATACAGGCCACTCTCATCAGTATTCTCATCTTTCTCTTACCCTCTTCTTGACATCCCCCTGTAACCTGTCGCTTTTTCTCATAACTTACCTCCTATGTAACCCCGTGCTCAACAGTGGCAGTAATATATATATATATATATATATATTTGTGTGTGTGCGTGTGTGTGTGTGTGTGTGTGTGTGTGTGTTTAAAATAATGAGTGATAAAAATAACAGGAAACACTATGTTGGCATTCGTTAAGTATTAAAATTTTTTTATATATGGTATATTTTAATACTAGTAATAACTAGATAGATAGATTTGAACAGACTGAGAAATATATGAACAGACTGAGATAGATAGATAGATAGATAGATAGATAGATATGAACAGACTGAGATAGATAGATAGATAGATAGATAGATAGATAGATAGATAGATAGATAGATAGATAGATAGATAGATATGAACAGAATGGGATAGATAGATAGATAGATAGATAGATAGATAGATAGATAGATAGATATGAACAGAATGGGATAGATAGATAGATAGATAGATAGATAGATAGATAGATAGATAGATAGATAGATAGATATGAAAATGTATACATAAGAACTGTATTCGGACTATCGTTTTCTCTCCAAGGAATCTTTAGAATTTGGTCTGGATGTCGCCTGAGGTTTGAAACCGAACTGAGAACATTTCGCAACAAATGTAGCCAATTTTAAACAATAATCAACACGCCATATGTATGTGTGTGTGTGTCTTTCTGTGTGTAAATGTGTATGTGTGTGTGTTTTAATATGATATTTTAAGCAGCAAATATTTATCCAAACAATTGCTTGTTTATATTTTATTACATTTTCTTCAGAATTTCGGGTAAGTTCGGTAATCAGATCAAAATTTTGGATAATCTGTCCAAAGTTTATGTTTTTGTTGTTATTTTTATAGATTCAACTGTATCAGTCATGTTGAAGAACCAATGGTGTGTCTGTGTGCTAGACACACAACAAATGAAATTAGAAAACTACAATCAGAAATTAAACAGACAGACTTTGTCGGTTTCATTTCAAACGAATTTGTCGTACAAAGTACAGTCTTTAACAAGATGTAAATATATATATATATATATATATATATATATATATATATATATATATGTGTGTGTGTGTGTGTATGTATGAAAATGGAGCATCTATTTAAAATGAACTATAATTTTATTTGAAGTAAAAAAATATCAGATAAAAATCAACAGATTATTTCTTTAGAAAAATAATTACATACACACACTGCGCATGTACGCATATCTATTGATCTATCTATATATAGATACCGTTCTCTCTCTCTCTCTCTCTCTGTCTCTATCTCTCTCTCTCTCTCTCTCTATATATATATATATATATATATATATATATATATATATATATATATAAATATATATTAGAGGCCATCTACATTAAAATCACATTTCAATCTAGTCACAACACATTGCATTGCTTTTCGACATATGGTTCTGTTCAAATTTATGTCTCTCACGCGGTGTGACGTCATAGAACCGCATTACAAATTTACGAAATGCGTCTGCTGATGGGTGACGGTTATCGTTGCATAAGAATGTTTTATGCCAACACAAGATCTTTGATGGTGGATGTCCTTAACGTCCATGTAACCTCTCTAAAGATCGCTCATGTGAGCCGAAAGCTTAGAACCAGCATAATAAAAAAATATCCAATTTTTGTCTTTATTTTTATCTGAAATTAAAACCAAAATACAATGTTTAGAACAGCTCATGATTAAACATAATAGACATTCATTTCTTATTACATTTAACAGTATATGTTTAGAAAATTATCTGCTGCCTCGATACACTAAATATATATATATAGAGAGAGAGAGACAGAGAGAGAGAGAGACAGAGAGAGAGAGAGAGAGAGACAGAAAATATATTTATGTATCAAAAATAATTTTACAAATTTTAGAAGTGGGTTTCTCACACTAAAGTAAGACTATTATATATAGCCATATGTTCGCAAATCATTCGATTTTAGTTAAGTTTAAAGAAAGTTTAGACTAAGTTACATGTCTCAGTCGTGTACATTTGTGGCTAATGTTTCTTCTACGTTTAACGTGGGACATAGTGCGTTAACTGACAAGTGTTCCGTTTAATAACGACAGGATATTTATATAGTGGACAGGCAGATATGATTTTTACATACGGCCGGGCGAATGGTAATGGACGCGAGGCTGCACGACTGTATGAGATTGTTTTTCCAGGCCGATAGATATTTTACCTTGTTCAGCTATCAGGAAGCCGCTCTTAACGTTTGTAAAAATATTTTTGGATTGTATCTTGGACTGTACGTTTAACAGCGTTTACCGTACACTTTAAAGTTTTTGAGTTTTGTTTAACGGCATATCAACCTCTGTGGGTTATTTAATGCCAAAAAGGTAGGGTTGTAAGGTATTTTGTTAATGTACTGTTAAAGTGAGAAGGCTGATTTAGTCAGATTTTAATTAATTTTTTTTTATCATTTCCATTTTGGAAAACAGAAGATGTCTTCTAGTTTTGTATTCAAAAATGTTTTGCTAAGAATAATTCTTAGGATTCATTTCTCCTTTTGTCCCACCCAAACACCGCTCTGCCATCTACCTGCTAAGGCCCTTCAAATAAGTTATCCACTGCTTTCCCCTGTCTCTTTTACCCCTCTATTTGACGTGTGAGCACCAGATTCTCCAAGCCTTCCTTCCTCATTACATGTTCCAAGAAAGTCAGCTGCCTCTTTCTGATCCTCAGTATTAATTTACTTTTCGTTTTCATCCTTTCTACATAGACTAGGTCACATTTAACATTCGTGTAAATTTTTGGTTAGTCTACCTTCAACGTTTAACGTGTGTCGTCGTGAGCTAACTGAGAAGTGTTCCGTTTAACAATAACAGGATATTCGTATAGTGAGCAATCTGATATGACTTTTGCATAGAGCCTCGCGAATGGTAATGGATGCGAGGCTGCACGGCTGTATCAGAGTGAATTTTCTGACCAAAAGCAGCCGGGCCATCAAACCTTTGCCGCTATTTATCGTCGCGCTGCTGAGAAGATCCACAAATTATGGATCGAGAAAGACTGAGATCCTCTTGTACGCCTGACCAAAAAAAAAAAAATAAAAAAATAAAAATGAATAAATAAAAATTCTACAGTCTGTCAGAGACGATCGAAGTATCAGCACACGCCAAGTAGCCCTAGCATGTCGTTCATTTTATAGTACCACGTGGAGGGTACTTCAAGAGCAGCTCCTCTCTCATGTGTAACAGGGGAAGGGATATTTGCCCTCTGATCACTCGCTACGGGAGAACTTTTACGAATGGTTTATTGCACAAACTGCTGACCTGTTGTTTGTCTCTTCAGTCTTGTTTCAGTCTTTTATCTTGTTTTTATAAGGCAACATTTGCAAGAGATGGAATAAATTTACGGAACCAACATCCATGGCAGGAATAGGAATCCCTATGGTACAATACAGCTTCGACAACATCAGTTGATTAATGTGTGGGCTGGAATTGTAGGTGACTGTCTCCCAGCACATCTTACCGAAGCTGTCCACAGGTAATTCATTTCAAACACACTTTCAGATCTGTTAGAGGATGTACTTCTGCTAATCTAAAAAAGCACATTTTAGTCACATTGTTAGTCATACACTGGCTGAGCTCTACCATGATAGGGAAGGACTGGTTCTGTGGCCTACATGTTTTACCGACCTCACACCTTTATATTAATTGTAGGCCCTTATGAATCAATTGGTTTATACAGCAGACATTAAGAATACAGAGTCGCTTCATCAACGAGTCATAGAGGCTTCCAAAACGATTCAACACTGCGTGGGCGTATCTGATAGCCCCCAAACCCTATCCCGTTCAATGATCCGACAGGTGCATTTGTGTAGAAGCAAGTGGACGACATTTTGAACATTTCTTTTGAGATACTGCGTTGAGGTACAACAATGGCCTTCTGGGAATATGTTTATATGGACATTTTACATTATTATTTTACTTGTCTTAGACAGGATCTAATTGGAGTAGATAGATCTATCTATCGCCCGGTTCACACTCCACACACGTCTATTGAACAGGTGAAGAGGCTCATCCCTTGTTCCCTGTTTAGGATATGGTTTCCGGCTTTCTCTTTTCCAATCTTCTCACTTTGTTTTTTTTTTTTCAATTGGAGTAGATAGATCTATCTATCGCCCGGTTCACACTCCACCCACGTCTATTGGAACAGGTTAAGAGGCTCATCCCTTGTTCCCTGTTTAGGATGTGGTTTCCGGCTTTCTCTTTTCAAATCTTTTCACTATTACGTAGCACCATGCACATCAGTGGCGTTACCGCCTTGCTCGGGGTGATACGATAAAAAAAAAACAGGATCTGAAGATATAATACTTCCCATCTCCGGACCGCTCTTCCTGGCCATGCTTAATGGTAGCAAACTCTGCCCTAATGGTAACATATTCAAATCATGTCGCAGAGCAAAATTCATCTTTAATAGGATTTTTCGAATATTCAGGACGGTAGACGAAAATAAATGAATATAATATGCTGTTTAATAAAAAAACAGAGCGTCTACCCAAATACGACTATCCACCAAAAGTAGCGTTTAAAGGGATACAAATCTGACGGGTTAACAAAAATCCATTCTAATATATATATATATATATATATATATATATATAACTTAATCCAAGAGGAAAAGCAGGTAGGTAAATCCCCAAAACCCGATCCTAATTAATATTAATTACATAAATATTAAAAACTGATCAAGGTGGAGTGCTCAATGCAATTTATATTCAAATTAAAGAGCCAATTATAAAATAAAACAAAATTTCGATGTTAAAATTTCTACGAGAAAAGGACGCGAGAATTTTCTCGTAGACATGTCCATTTAACGAATTTGAACCTCGGAATTTTGTTTTAGTTTTATCTTATATATATATATATATATATATATATATGCCCAACAAAGTGTGAAAAAAACAAAAAAACAAACACGCACGCATATGAACTTTCTGACCTGGTCATCACTTATCTCTATATATACGCGATATTTTGTCCATTAGAAAAACAAATGGATCTCGACATATAAAGTCACAAGTTTATTGGCTTTCAGAGTCAACTTTACACTGGAAACACGTGTAGTGACACAAATACCATTATGGACACTTAACATATCATACAAAAAGCAAGTAATATTAATAAAAATAACAGCTACAAAAATTTACGTTTTAAATAAAACGTTCACGGTTTCTCGTACTTTATATATATATATATATATATATATATATATATATATATATATATATATATATACGCAACTATGTTACATGTATGAAAATAGATTTAAACACAAGTGGAAAAACCTATGAATAAATTTGTCCAGAGTTCATTTCGTGAATAATATGATCCAATTTTTCGACATATATATATATATATATATATATGTGTGTGTGTGTGTGTGTGTGTGTGTGTGTGTGTGTGTGTGTATGAAGAGAAGGAAGAGATATCTGCATCGTTAGTATAGAAAATATATTTCTGTGATTATTTATTGTGTATCGTATATGATATAATAAAAAACAAGGGTCCTGGGTATGACGGTAAACTGCATCCGGCAGCAAGGCCTCTGATTGGGAGATTGTGAGGAGCATGGAGCCACCTCTTAATTGCTGTTGAACCTAGGTCCACCTGTTAGGATCCCAGCTATTGGCAAATAGTCAACCATCCAAACAGGGGTCGAAACACTATGAAAGTATAAAAACAGACTTTTATACAATGTATACATAAAAACTTTTGAATGAAAAATATTACCGAGAAAACATTTTTGAAGGAAAAATGTCACCAACAAGATTGTGTTTTTTGAGAAAAAAATGTTAACAACAAAAATACGTTTTTGAAAAAAAAATGTTACCGATATTTACAACTCATATATATATATATATATATATAAACTATATTGTGGGTCATTTAATGCCAAATTTATATATATATATATATATATATATATATATATATATATATATATATATAAATAAATTTGACATTAAATCACCCACAGTAGTTGATATGGCATAAACCAAAACCAACCAACCAACCAACCTAAAGAATAAATAGGAAACGTTTATCGGAATCTAGCATGTTTCATTTTTTTAAAACTTCATTTAAGAATGAGATAGGGAGAAAAATAAATTCTGGAATTTTTAATTTTTTGTGTTGTTTGATTTAAACAAATAAAAATATCAGAATATATTTGTCTTTGTTTGTCCGTATCTCATTCTCTGATGAACATTTAATAAAAGCAAAACATGTTAATCATCGATAAAGTTCCCTTATTTTATTTTTTTATATCATTCTGGCGATCTCCGATCCATATTTTATCTGTATTTGATCCCAACTCACTCTCACTCACAGACACACACATACTCTCTCTCTCTCTCTCACACACACACACACAAACACACACACACACATATATAAACACACACACATATATAAACACATACATACATATATTTGCTGAATATAATAATGCAGATTTCGTAACATTTTATTATGATTTTCTCGTGTTCTTATAATTTATATATATATATATATATATATATTTTCTTATACTTTTATATATATATATATATATATATATATATTCTTATAATTTATATATATATATAAATATTTTCTTATACTTTTATATATATATATATATATATATATATATTCTTATACTTTTACATATATATAGACTTATACTTTATATATATATATATATATATATATATTTATACTTTTCTATATATATATATATATATACGTGTGTGTATATATATATATAAATATATATATATATATTGTATTGTATTTTATATTGCTGGGATACATACATATATTTTGTTATTATTACTGTCATACATCGAGCATATATATATATATATATGTGTGTGTGTGTGTGTGTGTGTATGTGTAAATGGAAAACTTTTCTTTACCACGGCGTTCTATGCTACTTTTGTATTTATTTATATCTTGGTATTTTTTTGCCTAACTATAATATATAGGTAAATATGATTAATATTGATTAAGTTTGCATATATATATATATATATATATATATATATATATATAGAGAGAGAGAGAGAGAGAGAGAGAGTACTGTGCAACAGTATTAGTACAAGAACTGTTTTATCTTTTATGAGGCATCAAAATTAAGTTTAAAATAACCCCTGTCCTAACACTTTTGCACACTACCGGTCGTGTGTAAAAATTTTAGGACCGTGGTGATTTTCTTAAAAACCTCACTGAAATTCAAATGAAAAGCCAAGTCAATTGCTAATAAATATTGATTATTTAAAACTAAGTGTAAAAGAAATGTATTAAAAAGAAGTTATATTTAATTTTCCTATTTTCTATTAAACAAGTTATTTTGAAACTACTCATTATTTTATTATCCTTGGATATGACTGACTTTTTTCTTATTCCCCCCCTCTCGAATTGATATATTACTTCGCAAGACACACTTTGGGAACAATTATAAGCTGCCTGGCAGGAGATACCATTAGATACATTGAAGAAGCTTGTGATATCATTGCCTGACAGAATGAACACTGTGATCAAAGCAAAAGGCTATTATACGAAATATTAAATTTTATTTTGTAACATGTATTTTTTTCTTGTTAAAGCATTTGTTGCGTAAATCAATTTTTTTTTTAATCGTATCACCCCGAGCAAGGCGGAAACGCCACTGATGTGCAGGGGGCTACGTAATAGTGAGAAGATTTGAAAAGAGTAAGCCGGAAACCACATCCTAAACAGGGAACAAGGGATGAGCCTCTTAACCTGTTCAATAGACGTGGGTGGAGTGTGAACCGGGCGATAGATAGATCTATCTACTCCAATTGAAAATAAAATTACTTTAATTAAATTGTTTATTGTCTGTCAATATGCCTCATAAAAGATGAAATATTTCTTGTTCTAATACTTTTGCACAGTACTGTATATATATATATATACATATATACATATATATATATATATATATATATATATATATATACTAGGTGCGATTAGTAAATTGTCGCAATTATTTATTATTTCAAAGCAAAAGGCTATTATACTAAATATTAAAGTTATTTTGTAACAAGTATTTTTTTCTTGTTAAAGCATTTGTTGAGTAAATCAAATAAAATTACTTTAATTAAATTTAAGTTTATTTTCTGTCAATATGCCTCATAAAAGATAAAATAGTTCTTCTCCTAATACTTTTGCATAGTACTGTATATATATATATATATATATATATAGAGAGAGAGAGAGAGAGAGAGGGTGCGTATAATTAAGAGGGTGAGATCAGCCGATGACGCTACAAAGGTTTCTACCATTTCGGTCTCGTTAGACGATTTGTATTCTCAGAAGCTCTACATGTTAAAGTTACTTTATATTTTAAAATGTGTATATGTTACGGCATTATTTCCCTTCAATTGTGTATTGAGCACTTTCTATTGCTACTGTTTACCGGTCCAATTTAAATCTAATTTAAATATGACCTATAACTGCTTAGTATATATATATATATATATATATATATATATATATATATATGTAATTTATTCAGAAATTATAACATGGATGTGTTATAATGAACACTACAAAAGTATCTATTTTTGAAGTGTTATTATAACATATTCATGTTATACTTTCTGAATAAATATTATTAGCTACTCTCTGTATGAAGCACATTTTTTAAGAATAGTGTTTCTTTGGATACGGAATTTTATTCCATCCATACCTACCCTATACTTATATATATATATATATATATATATATATATATATATTACTTTAATTAAATATATATATATATATATATATATATATATATATGTATTAAGCACTTTTTTAAGTATAGTGTTTCTTTGGATACGGAATATTATTCCAGCCAGACATACCTATATATATATATATATATATATATATATATATGTATAATGTATTAAGCACTTATTTAAGAATAGTGTTTCTTTGGATACGGAATATTATTCCAGTCATACATACCCTATACTTGTATATATATATATATATATATATATATATATATATATATATATATATATATATCACGCACACGTACACAGGGTGGCAGTTGCGTACGACCCCAGAACCCACAAACTGGGTGGTGCAAACCTGATTGAAGTCCCCGGACAGTCCTTTTTTGGTCTACTCTTTTTTTTATCAACGTCAGCCTTTTTCCTACCTACATTTATATGCTTTACAAATCAAATTAAACTCTTTTTCTAAAGGATAAAAAGTTGACGCGGATTATTATTAATATTTATCTTTATTATTCTTTATTATTATTTGGCTCAGGCTAAATCTTGAAAAACACGATATAAATTTCACATTTTTTTCCATAATATATATATATCTCTTGTATTACTTGTATTTTTTATTGCTGGGATACATACATATATTTTGTTATTATTACTGTCATTCAACATTTTAACTCGAAAAAACTCAAGTTAATGATAATGTCGTAAAATATTGTTGATTTAACCTCGAAAGATCTATTATGACATGTCCAATCCAAGTCCGAATTTCAGTTGAATTCATTGCATTCACTCACACGCACATACCCTTGGGAAAGGTATTAATTCCGTCTCTTCCTTCCAGTTATGGGTTAAATAAAAGAACAGTTTCAGAAATCTTGTGTGGTCAAACGGTTAAAGCACGTCAGATTTAATGACGTTTTCTCGTAGAGAACGCAGTTTCGAACCCTTCCGGTGGACGAATATTTTCCTTACAAGTTTTCTATAGACTAAACTAATTGGATCAGATAGACTAAACTATCGCCCGGTTCACACTCCAGCTATTGAACGGGTGAAGAGGCTCGTTTCTTGTTTCTTGTTTAGGATGTGGTTTCCGGCTTTCTCTTTTCCAATCTTTTCACTCTTACGTAGCCCCCTGCACATCAGTGGCGTTACCGCCTTGCTCGGGGTGATATGATTTAAAAAAAAATGAAGGCCAGTAGATGTAATAAATATATTGTTTAATTATATTGAAAAACCAAAAAAATAGCCCATCTATATCCAAATACAAGTATCCATTAAAAATAATGCTGAAGCAAATAAAATAAATAAATATATATATATATATATATATATATATATATATATATATATATATATATTCTTGTGACCACTCCATAAGAATTCCACTAAACCAAGCTGCATCATATTTTAAAATTAAAATTTTTATTAGTTCACTAAAAAATAACAAATCAGACATTTTTGTAATACTTTTTCCACGAAACATTAACTTCTAAAATTATAGAATTATAAATATATTAATAAATATATTATTATCCTATGTTTAACGCACGACTCGGAGTTTTATTCATTACGCAATTATCAGGTGCATATTTATAATATGCATATTTATAATACTCATAATATGCACTTGGTGATTGCGTAATGCATGAAACTCCGAGTCAGGCGTTAATCATAAAATAATATCTATATTTATTAATATATATTTAATAGCACTGTTATATTACATTAAGCACTGTTCTATAAACACTATATCAATATTTATATATCGGTGTGTACCTGCGTGTACACACATATGTATACTTATTAATACCCATTGTGCATTGAATACTGCTGTCATATCTGGTCTGGTGTCCCTGCTAGGACCTAGGGGTCCTTGACAAAATCCAACGGAGAATCTGTTATGTGATCGATCCCGACTTGGCAGCTCGGATATATTCACTTTCTCACCGGCGCAATGTGGCTTCCCTGTGTCTCTTCTACAAATACTTTCACGTCTTCCGCTCAGATGAACATAGCTCACTGGTACCCCCTATATATGAATTTATGAAGATTAGCAGATAGGTTCCCACCCTTTTACTGTGAAACCAATAAAATGTAAACGCAAATTCTACTCCCACGGATGTCTTTCTCGCACTTCTCGCCTGTGGAATTCCCTTCCATTTACTTGCTTCCCCGACAGCTACAATCTCCAACAATTTAAATATAAAGTCAATAGTCATCTCCTATCTCATTAACCTGCATCCTCTCTCTCATGCTCCTTTCTCCGTCCACTCCACTCTCATCAGTATTCTCATCCTTCTCTTACCTACTTCCTGATACCCTCTATAACCTGTCACTCTTTCTCTTACTTTTTTTCTATGTAACCCCCTCCCGTTCAGTTGCAGATAATTTGAATTGTTTAACCG
>JBBBDQ010032675.1:1530000-1532927 GCA_037127315.1 Ascarosepion bandense | reverse complement strand
ACCTGAAGAGAACTGCGTAGTTGAAACCTTGGTAGCAAGTAAGTGGTGTGCGTTCTATTTTTAGTATATTGTTAATTCTGCATATTCAGTTTATTAGTTTTGGTTGAGCATGGAGCGCTATTTCGAACTACCGTCTCCCCGTCCAACCAGCGACTTTATATATATATATACTACCGGCCATAACTATTAAGGCCACCCCAGCATTTTTTTCAAGAAATGATGTATTTCATACTATTTTTAGTATTTAATACCAAATTAAAAAGAATGGTTCTTTTGTTATTATAACTTTTCAAAATTTTACAAAGCAAGGAAGCAAAGATATATATATATATATATATATATATATATATATATATGTGTGTGTGTGTGTGTGTGTGTGTGTGTGTATCTGTGTAATTCATAAGTATACTCTTACTATATATGTATAAATATAGTAGGAATATCTTCATAAATTTTAATTTAGCTAAATCAGAAATTAGATATCCTATGAAAAATAAATTATATATATATATATATATATATATATATATATATAAATTAAATAAGTTATACATATGTTTGTGTGCATGTGTGTGTGTGCGCGCACGCGCTCACGCGAGTGTGTGTGTGCGCTCACGCGGGGGGGGGGTGCGTGTGTGTGTATGTGTGTGTGATCATTTTGTTGCATTAAGCATTAGATTGCAATGCAATGTTGATGTGCAGATCATGAAGCTCTTCAAAATGGTTTTAAAGTTGGTTAGATTTTTCGAATTGAATCAACGTTGTGTCTATATTTCTGTATCGACTAAAAGTTATAAACCATTTTCATGTCATTTTTATATAGAATTTTTTAATTTTGACTGGATACTGCTAGAAGTGTGGAACTTGCAACTCAAAGATTATTCGAATTAGCGTCCTGTTTATCTCTCTCTCTCTCTCTCTCTCTATATATATATATATATATATATATATATATATGTATGTATGTATGTATGTATACCTCCACTCAATTGACAAAAAAACAGCGTGTTGTTAAAAGGGCTCAAACATAATGAAAACAAAGTTTTATCATCAAAATGTTTATGCTATTATTAAGAGGAAATATCAAATTTTGCTGTCATTATTTATTTAAAATTTTAATCCTTTCTAACACGCTCGAAATTTCAATTAAAATTCCTTTTTTTGTTAACCGTCAACGATGCACGCTGTGTTTACGTAATGTGACTATGTAGCAAAACCGTAATATTATGCAAGTCGTTTTTGGGCGTGGAAAGACACATTAATTTGAAAATTCTTGCAAAAATCAAGTAATTCTATGACTTTAATGAAACTTTCAGGACTTATTTACAAATGAATGAAATAATCTATGCAAATATTATTTTTAGAAAATCTTGGTAAAATACTTTATTAACACTTGTTACTCCCCTACTTCAATTAATTGCATAAAACTTCTAGAAATACATTATTTATACCAATTTTTATTTATTAGGTAAATACAGGATTCATTGCGGAACGTAAATCATGTATTTTTTTTTTAATTACAGGATCATTTTTCCGAAAATCTGCTCCGAATATTAAAATCGAAAATTCATTAAAAGTACGCTATTTTTAATGTACATAAAATTTTAATTAATTTTATAAATAATATAATTTTAGGATATCATATTCTGAAGAAGAAAAATATTTCGATGAATAATAAATTTTTATAAGAATTGTTTTCATTTGTTTCTTTGCTAATTAAAATTTCAAACATTTTTTTATTTCTTCGTTTCTCAGTGTCTTCGGTTATTAATTTATTAAAAATAGACTTTATTTACAAATCGAAATTTCATAAGCTTAATACAAATCAATTAGAATTAAGATTTTTGAAATAATTTCTAATTTTTTTATATTAAACTTCACATGTTCTTTTGCTATGGAAACTTATAAGAGACTTATTATTAAATGGTTGCAAGTTTTGAAGGTTGTTCCCCTTACGAAATGCTATAATGAGTTATGTCGACTTTTGGTCCCCCATACGTCCAGATTGATCGATAGATGCTGTCCTCGCCTAGTTCAAAGGTCAACGAGTCTAAGAAATACTTTTATTCTAAATTTCATGCCATAAACAAGTAATATTGTTTAAAATCAGATTAATTTAATTTTAAATTTGATAATTTTCCAAAAATAACAAGTGAGAGATGTATATTTTATTTTTGCAAGATTTTTTAAATCAAAAATTAACTTTTGTTTACAAATGTGTCGATCGCTCAGAAAATGACTGAGAAATTGAAAATTTTTAAAAAATCTTAAAATTTTAGGTTCTAATGAATACACCCTGCTTGAAATACACCCGAGTATTTTGCTTAGTGGAAATAAAAAATTTAATTTATCTTTCACATAAGTTAAAATTAAAGTTTCAAGTAAAAGTTTTTATTTCTAAAAATTCATTTTAAAACTTAGGATATATATATATATATATATATATATATATATATATATATATATATATATATAAACCAACGATTCATTTTAAAGTTGGTCTTATCCATGTTACGAATAATCCTTTTCACACGAGAAGAAAATAACGTCAGCAATTGTTCGATAAAAAGAAACAACAACATTTACTCACATTATTTTAATATACATTAACTGACATCATTTGGTATCCTCCATAGTTTAACTTGACTGTCACTATTAACCTTAACAATATTTTTGAGTTTCTTAAAAGAAATATTTTGAAAAATAAATATGTCTACTTCTCTTTATAATTCATGTTGCAAAGTAAGATCCATACTATTTCTATATTAAAGGACGAATATATATATATATATATATATATATATATATATAGGGTGTCCATAAAGTTCGTGTGTACGTTAAAAAATGTATAACTTTATTTGTATTTACAATAGAAATAATTTGTAAAAAAGGATTAGAAAGAAGTAAATCTATATTTTTTAAGGTTT
>JBBBDQ010032675.1:1495000-1520000 GCA_037127315.1 Ascarosepion bandense | reverse complement strand
GGCACCCATTGAGGATCGAAATCACTACTCAATGAATTTCTAGCGAGACAAGCTTGCTAACCATTACACCACGCCGAGGTGCCCATAGATAGATAGACTGACAGATCTATTCATTTTTCTCTCTCTCTTTCCGTTTTCTCTCTCTCTCACTCTCTCTCTATACATATAAGAGAGAGAGAGAGAGAGAGAGATAAACTGAGAAAGAGTGAAAGATACGCGTATATATATATATATATATATATATATATATATATAAAAATAGATAGAAATAAACATATATATATATGTGTGTGTGTGTGTGTGTGTGTGTGTGTGTGTGCGTGTGTGTGTGCTTGTGTATATATAAATGAACATGGATATCAGCACATTATGCTTAAACACAATCTTAAGACCATATATATATATATATATATATGGTCTTAAGATATAATTATATATATATATATATATATATATATATATATATATATATATATTTAATCATTTCACCCCGAGCAAGGCAGAAACGCCACTGATGTGCAGGGGGTTACATAAATGTAGAAAGATTAATTAGAAAAGAGTGAGGAGTACAAGCTAGTTAGAAAGGAACAATAGAAAGCTGAGAAAGCAGGTGCGATGAGAGATACATAGGTGGAGAGAAAGTGAAGGTTATACAGGGGAGGGGAGAGAGCTAGAGTCCAGTGGTTAGTAGGTGAGTATTAACTTTGCTTTTAAATTTCTGGAGGTCGTAGCCGTCAGGAAAGCAAGAATACGGGAGTGAGTTCCACAGGCGGGAAGTGCGAGAGAGGAAGCTGCAGGAGTATATATAATTAATTAAACCAGAACATTACAAAAAAGTGTTCGATACATTTATATGGTAGAACTTTTGAATCTTTTTCATTTGTTCAAATAACTCATTTTCATTTATTCAAATAAGTTAATTGGAAAAGAAATATACATATGTGATGGATAAATTGCTGTCTAAATTTCGCAAAAATAAATATCCTATTTTAACTGATTTGACTACACAAAATGTTCTCAAAATACTAGAGAGTAAATTTACTCAATAAAATCGTCGTTGCTTTCAACCAGACATTTTCAGACTCTCTTGTGATTCTTCTGGACAGTTTTCTTGTTTAAATTGGTAAATGCTGCCATAATCCTTGTCCTCAGTTATTTCTAGTGTTAGAGCGAGGGTCCTGGGCATGACGATAAACTACGTCCGGTAGCAAGGCTTCTGAGTTGGAGGTTTTGAGGAGCATGGAAACACATCCTAATTGCTGTTGTTCCTAGATTCAACCTGACCCGGAGTGGTAGCACCTGTTAGGGTCCCAGCTATGGACAAATAGTTAATCCCCCAAACTGGGGTAAAACACCATAAAATGCTTCTATAGAAATATATATTTATATATACATAAAAATAGACTTTTATAGAAAAATATACATTTTTGAAGAAAAAATTATTACTACAACACTGTTTTGAAGGAAAAATTCTCAGCAAAACATTTTTGGAATACAAAACTAGAATACGTTTTCAGTTTTTTAAAATAAAAAAAAAATTTTTTTTAAATTTTGTTAAAATCTAAATTAACATTCTCACTATAACCGAAATTTTTTAAAAAATACTTTAAAACACCACCTTTTTGGCATTAAATGACCCAAAGAAGTTGATATGCCGTTAATCAAAACTCACATACCCATTTACAGCGAGTTTTGTTGTCTCTCGCCCAACCGCTACCCACACATAAATATCAAAGGGGCTGCTGTTTGCGGAGTGGGGTGGCCAGATGTAAGCGGTGATGTAGTCGCAGAAATTGTCTGACAGCAATAACTGGGGTTCTCCTACTTGTGTGACATGGTGCAGTGTCCTGTTGCCAGACACGGGATTCTCTAGCAGCCACCCTATTGACCCAGGGTATCACTACTTTCTCAAACTTGATAGAGGCCTCCATGTTGAGTATGAGGCTTTCACCAACAAAATTCGAGAGTTCTTTTCTTATCAGAACGATCAGAGGGAATTTTCCGAGCTGCCAGAACTTCGTAATCACCATTAGACTCACCCAACTCTTTCTGAATTCTCTGCACTTTTTTGGATTGACTAATTTATATTTTATTTTATTTTTTCACGGTTTTTATGCTTTCGAATTCATTTTCCCTTATTGTATTTATTGCGTGTTCATATCTGTTTAATCGATTATTGATAGACTAAGCTATCGCCCGGTTCACACTCCACCCACGACTATTGAACCGGTTAAGAGACTCATCCCTTGTTCCCTGTTTAGGACGTGGTTTCCGGCTTTCTCTTTTCCAATCTATTCACTCTTACGTAGCCCCCTGCACACCAGTGGCCTTACCGCCTTGCTTATTGATTAAAAAAAAAATTTTTGGTTAATACCTACATTGACTCAGGGATTAAAATAAAAATAATTACATAAACTTGCACAAGAGAAAATAAATTGTCGTCCAAATGAATTGAAAAATGAAAATAAGTCTGACATCTCATTTTAATTGGTATAGTTACTAAAATTTTACAAAATAAAAGAAATACGAAAAGAGAAAATATATAAATTTAAATCACCATTGGCTTCAACGACGTCCTCCAGACGACTTAAGAACCTTCTGTATCACTCATGGATGACCTCCTCGTTTAAATTGGTGAATGTTGCTATAATTCTTGCCTTCGGTTCATCTTTGATGTTACAAGGAGTTTCATTGGTCTCTCGCCCAACCGCGTCCCACACATAAAAATCAAGGGGGTTTTAGTCTAGGGAGTGAGGTGGCTAGATATAAGGGGGAATGTAGTCGCAGAAATGACTGGGTTCTCCTGCTTCTGTGGCATAGTGCAGAATCCAGAGACAGTATCTTCCAGCAGCCACCCTCTTGACCTACTAATTCCTCTAGGTACTTGATTGAGTTGAGTCTGAGTCTTTATGGGAAGACGAGTGAAGATATCACGAGAGATCATACCAAACACCTTCATACTCATCATTAGACTCATCCAACTCTTTCCGAATATTCTGCACTATCCTCAAATTGACACCCAAACACTCTTGTATGTTCGTATTAGAGTTCGGTCTTATTTTTACACACAGTGCCCAACTGACCCTACTATACTGTACAATCGACAAAATAAAAGAACAATCAACATGCTTGCGAGAATTTAAAATTGTAAAACCTCGGCAATTTACTCATCGCACCATATATATATATATATATATATATATATATATATATATATATATATATATATCATCATCATCATCATTTATCCATCACACCCAATGGTGCATAGGGCAGCAACCTTTTTGTTGCTGTTTCTGTAACAAACTGTTTTTACGGGGCAGGGTTGTTAGCCCTGCACCCAACGCCCAAACCAGGAGGACAGGTTGAACCATTCTTGGTACTTACGTTTACAGCACCTGGTATTCCCAAATGGTCACCCATTTAAGTACTCGAACCAGGTTCGATGTTGCTTAACTTAGGCGATCAGACGGGAACCGGTGTATTCAACACGATATAGCCGTAGACACACACACACACACACACACACACACACACACACACACACACACACACATATATATATATATATATATAAATATATTAGTACATATATATGGTGCTATATATATATATATATATATATATATATATATATATATATATATATATGTGTGTGTGTGTGTGTGTGTATATCAATGTATATATATATATATCAACCATTGTGTGTAATTATTTTCTTATTATTGCTTTTTTAAAAAAAATTTGTATAACTGCTACTTACTGTGTCTAAATAAATAAAATACTTTTCCCGCCTTAAGTTACGCAGGAGTCCCTGTTGCAAAATACACTGTTCAGCCGCACCTCATCTCTACCTATTTCATATTTTGGTTTATTTCGTCCTATTTCGTAATTACAGTGTTGAATTATTCTAATAATTTAATTCTCTAGGTCACTAAAGAAATGTTTATTAAGGAGATCATTTTTTGTAATAATGGCTGGTTTCTTTCACGCAATAATGTATTCCGTGTTTGTTGGTTAACTGGCGAGTCTCAGTCGACATTGTTGCCTAATAATTTTTTTGTTGTTTTTGTTTCGTTGCAGTATAAAAAATATCTTTATTTGCTATGAATCTCCTCTAAGTTATTATCGTATTATTATTACTGTATTTGAATTTATTAATTTATGGCTCTAAAAAAAACAAAAGCCTATAAAAAAAATTAATCTCTATACAGTGAAACGGTAAGATTTTTTTGTCTAAGTTTGCCCATTCAAGAATTCATCTTTCACTAAAGCATTTTATTGGCGGGTTATCATAGACACGCCAAAAATATACTTCGAAAATATTTCTAGAAATATATTGTCTATTTATTGCCTTTTAATGCTGCTTCGTATTCTACATAGCTATATGAACATGACACATATATTTTTTTTTAATTTAAAGTTCTAAAAATATACTTCTGCGTTACTAGCCGCATAGCTACGGAAATTGGTTTTATTTGCCGAGGAATTAAATTAACGTTTGTAAAGATATATTTTTATAAAAAGATATTTTTGTCGTTTTTCGTAAAAGGCCTTGTTTTCACTGTAGTGAGTGTTATTTATTTTAATCAAAAAGACATGCAAACATCAAACGCTATAATTTCAAATAATGATTATGTTTGTGCATTTTTAAATTACTTGTCAAAACTAAATAATTATTTTAAGTAAAAATTATTTTAAAATATTAATTAGAGAACAATTTAAATTTAAAAATAAAAATATATCTTTAAACTTAAAAGTTTTTAAAAGAAAACAATGCTATAGTCAACTATTATAAATTAAAACTATTTTTAAATTTACTCAAAAATAATTGAAATTTAAAAGTAAAAAATACTTTTTCAGCTTAATATTTAAATGAAAAACAAAATATGCTGTAATAAAAAGATATAAGCTAAAAATGTGTTTTGTGTTTTTTTACTTAACTTTTAATTACTAAATTATTATTTAAAGCACAAAGTTTTTAGTTATTTTAATTACAAAAATAAAATTTTAATTTAAAGTAAATATGTATTTTATAATTTAAGAAAATTAAAAATCGACAATCAATGTTTATAAATTAAATTGAAAAGTGATGTGAACTTTTTAAAAAATTACTTGTTAATAAAAAAATAGCTTAAATGAAAAATAAAATAAATAACATAATATTCAAAAATAAAAAAAAATAAATTCAAAGATGCTTTAAAAAGTATATAAACAATATTCAAAGACTGAATTAAGATTATAGGTTTTGTGTTTGTCTTTAATTTGTTTGTTAATAATAAACAAATATTTAAAGCCAACTTTCATTTAAAATTTAAATTAAAAAGAATGAAAATGTTGCGTGTCACATATTTGGACATTCAAAAGAGTACATAGGTTATAGCGTTGCATAATCTGGCATTTGGTCTAGTTTTTCTTCTTCTTTTATGTGCCCTGTCCCTTCAGGACGTAGACGATCATGGCTTTCCACGTCTCTCTATCCCTAGTGGCTCTTAGCACGCTTTCTTCTGTTACACTATGCAACCCTCGTTCTATTATCCACCTGATCAGGCCCTTCAAATATGTTATCCGCTGCTTTCCCATGTCTCTTTTTCCTTCTATCTGGCCTGTTACTATCAGGTTCTCCAAGCCCTCCTTCCTCATTGCATATCTCAGGAACTTCAGCTGTCTCTTCCTGATGCTCAGTATTAATTTCATTTCTAAGATCTCATCATTGCTCACATGCTCGACCCATGATATTCGCAGCATCCTTCTGTCGAACCACATTTCCGCTGCTTCAAGTTTTTCCTTCATCTTTGATGATATTGTCCAGCATTCACTGCCATATTGAAGAACTGACAACACATAGCAATCCAGTACTCTCTTCTTTATTTCTAGCGAAATTTTCCTGTTTCTTAATACTTTACTCAACTTCTGGAATGCTTCCTTCGCCAAGCCAATTCGCTTTCGGATCTCTGTGTCGCACTTTCTGTCTTCTGTTATAACGCTTCCCAGGTATTTAAATTTTTGTACCTGCTTGATTCTAGCATCCCCGACCTGTATTTGGCATATTGGGCTGCTTTTTTGGCTGATGACCATGCATTCGGTTTTCTTACAGTTTATTTGTAGTCTTTTCTTATCACTCTCTTCAGCTACCTTCTGTAGGAGGTCTTGTAGTTTCCTTTCTGCGTCTGCTATCAGCACTGCGTACCTTAGGTTGTTTAAATTGTGGCCTCCGATGAAAAATGGATACACACACACACACACACACACACACACACACACACACACAAAGATAAAAACAATAATTTGTATTTAAATTAATTTGTTTATTATTTTTATTTTTTTGTCAAACATTTTAAAAATTTTAATGATTTTATTTTAAAAGTATTTGTTTTGTCTTTTAATGTTTTTCATTTTCCATTTAGAGAAATAATTATTATTTAAAAAAAAAAATAATTAAAAATTAAAGACACACTCACATAATGTGTTTTTGTTTTGTTTTTTTTAAGCCTTAAACTTTCTATTTTAATTTTTTGCGGGTCCTTATCATGTCATTTGCTTTGATAATGCCACTCAGAAAGAGAAACGCCTCGGTTTAGAATAGTTTTTCTCTTGTTGCTTTTTATTCGTATATACACTACCGGCCATAATTATTAGGCGACCCCAGGTTTTTTTTTGTTTTTTTTTAAGAAATGATGTATTTCATACTATTTTTAGTATTTATTGCCAAGTGGATAATTCTAAATGAAAATAGAATGGTTCTTTTGTTATTATTACTTTGCAAAATCTTACAAGGCAAATAACGACAATTTACCCATCGCACGCTGTAGATGTGCTATATATATATATATATATATATATATACGTATATATATGTATACGTATATATATGTATACACTACCGGCCATAATTATTAGGCGACCCCAGCTTTTTTTTTTATTTAAGAAACGATGTATTTCATACTATATTTAGTATTTATTGCCACATGAAAAAAAAAGAATGGTTCATTTGTTATTATTACTTTGTAAAATCTTACAAGGCATAGAAGCAAGAATGAAATTGTCCGAATCACCCTAAATTTTCTTCATTCTTTCATTGATGAACCTGCAATATAGATGAAAATAAGGGAGGCTCAAATAGGGCTATTCTCTAAAAATACCGTTTAAGTAATATATATATATATATATATGTGTGTGTGTGTGTGTGTGTGTGTGTGTGTGTCTGATTTATGAAGAAATATACACTACTTCTTTAGAAAATTGCTTTGTTTACGTTACAATACCGGCAATAATTATTAGGCCATTCCTAATATGTATGTATTTCATACTATTTTTAAGTGGATAATTCTAAATGAAAATGGAATGGTTCTTTTGCTATTATTAGTTTTCAAAATTTTACAAGGCAAGGAAGCAAAGATGAACTCGTTCGACTCACCCTAAATTTTTTCATTCTTTCATTGATGAAACTGCAATATAGGTAATTATCAAATATTTATAAATTCATTTGATGCACATGTTATTGTGCAGTATTAACAAAAGAACCATTCTATTTTCATTTACAATTATTCACTTGGCAATATATACTAAAACATAGTATGAAATACATAATTTTTTAAAAACACTGGGTTGATCTATTAATTATGACTGGTAGTATATATATATATATATATATATATATAGGAAATCTACAGGGTGCGATGAATAAATTGTCTCTATTTGCCTTGTAAATTTTTGCAAAGTAATATTAATAAAAGAACCATTCAATTTTCATTTACAATTATTCACTTGGCAATAAATACTAAAAAATAGTATGAAATACATCATTTTTTTAAAACACTGGGTTGGTCTATTAATTATGACTGGGAGTATATATATATATATATATATATATATATATATAGGGTACGAATAGATAAAATAATATTCCTTATCCAAAGAAACACTATTCTTAAAAATGTGCTCAATACGAAAAGTAGAGCTAATAATATTTGTTCAGAAATTATAACATTGATATGTTATAATATCACTACAAAAGTAGCTATTTTGTTCCGACACTTCTTGTGTCTTATCAAGTGATGAGATTTATTTCTAAATGAATATCGTTCATTCAGCAATGAATTAGAACACTCTCAGCTATTGGGCGTGTATAACGATAATATACGCGCTAAAAAGTCTGCCTTCTTCTACCAAACACCCATAACTCAGAGGTAGAATCGCCGACTGACGCCAATTTGTTCGAGTCTCAATCCTGGGTTTAAAAGCAAGCGGAGTCTAACCGTAGTGATGAGCTGCGAAACAGATCTGTCTGTAGATGACTATATATATATATATATATATATATATATATATATATATATATATATATATATATATATATATATATATATATATATATGCACATGTGTGTGTGTGTGTGTGTGTGAACCCCATATCTGATAGGAGGAAGAGATATGTTCATACCTTTCCCGAAGGTTCTTTGCGCGAAAGTGTAACAACCACGGCTAGGATTTGATCTCGTCTCCCCCTTTTCTCGTTACCTAGAGGCTATCGACTGCACCGGCTGCGCGTTGAATGCATTATGCAGACTGGATTTTTTAGCCTTGTTTTGCAACCCGTCTGGGAGAATAACGAATACAGGGCTAGTAACTCTATCCCGTGAGGACGCTATTGTCACGGAAACTGCAGCAAAAACCTCAGCGTGTTGGAAACCATGGCTTAATAAGCCACAGTTGAAGAGTTCAACACTTACGCGAGATAGCAAGAGAGAGACAAACAGGAACAGAGAATGTTACCTTATTTATTACAGATTGAGTTTGAGTTTTGTTTAACGGCATATCAACTCTGTGGATTATTTAATGCCAAAAAGATGGGTTTTTAAGGTTTTTTTTAAAATATTCGGTTGTAGTGAAAAGGTTGATTTAGTCAGATTTTAATGAAAAACTTTTTTTAATTTTTATTTTTTTAGAAAACTGAAAATGTCGTCTAGTTTTGTATTCAAAAATGTTTTGCTGAGAATATTTTTTCTTTCAAAAATGTATTGTTAGTAATATTTTTCCTTCAAAAACGTATTGTTGGTAATATTTTTTCTTTAAAAATGTATATTTTTCTATAAAAGTGTATTTTTATACTTTCATAGCGTTTTGACCTCAGTTTGAGGGGGTAACTATTTACCCATAGCTGAGACCCTAACAGGTGCTACACTCTGGGTCAGGGTGGATCTAGGAACAACAGCAATTAAGAGGTGGTTCCATGCTCCTCACAACCTCCCAATCAGAGGCCTTGCTGCCGAATGCAGTTTATCATCGTACCCAGGACACCATTACAGACATAACTAATATATTTTCGCAAGACTTTCCCATTGGTTGTGAAATTATTTTTAAAGGGAAAAAACGTGTTAGTTCTGGCAGGTTCGTAAAAAGAAACCGTTTCTACTGGTTTAAGAATTTATGCATAAATAAATGATTATATGGACCATATTGGCACAATTTCTGTTTGACACTGCGATAAAAATATTGCTTATTGTTCCTAATGTAGATTATATAGGGATGGGCATTGTGGTGCAGTAGGTATCGGCTTGGAACGAGAAATCGGAGAGCCGAGTTCGAATTCCAGTTGAACTCGTTGCATTCATTTACGCGTAAATAAAGGTATTAATCCGTCCCTTCTCCTCTTAAGCAGGACAGATTGCGTTTACTTCGTTGGCAACGAGTCTACCGCAGAAAGTAATGGCAACCTACTGCGGGAAAATCTTCTGCCCAGTCAGTCATATTTCTTTCGAGTGATTGAATGTAGATAAGCATGTTAGTTAAAGCTTAGCACTCTAAATCATCTTTAAAGGAATATTTCGTTTCTGCTGCATATGGAATACCCTCAAAATATAGTATTTTCTATATTAGTTCGATATATATATATATATATATATATATATATATATATATATATATATATATATGTAGATAGATGAAACTTCAGTAGCCCGACTCTTAATTTCTGTCAGGATTGTTTTATATGTTGCCATAGAAGGATATGATTACACAACCAAGAAATTCAAATTCAACTTGCCTTAGCAGGACTAACGTTTCGCTTGGAGAAAATAGTAGCCTCAGAGAACGATAAAGTGGTTTGCCCAAATACCTACTCATTCTCTCTGCATCGACCAACCTAGCATGCTACCGATGCGACATTGTATATTTTAACTGTAATATTTTTTTTACTAATTGGGAGATAATAAAATAAAGCAGGTACAAAATTTTAAATACAAGGGAAGTGTTTTAACAGAAGACGGAAAGTGCGACACAGAGATCCGAAGGTGAATTGTCATGGCCAAGGAAGCATTCCAGAAGCTGAGTAAAGTATTAAGAGACAGGAAACTTCCACTACAAACAAAGAAGAGAGTACTGGATTGCTATGTGATGTCAGTTCTTCAATATGGAAGTGAATGCTGGACAATATCATCAAAGATGAAGGAAAAACTTGAAGCAACTGAAATGTAATTCTACAGAAGGATGCTGCGGATATCATGGACCGATCATGTGAGCCATGATGAGGTTTTGGAAAAGATGAAAACGAAAAGGAAATTAATATTGAGCATCAGGAAGAGACAACTAAAGTTCCTGGGACATGCAATGAACGAGGAGGGCTTGGAGAACCTGATACTAACAGGCCAGATAGAAGGAAAAAGAGACGGGGCAATGCAGCGGATATCATATTTGGAGGGCCTGAGCAGGTGGATGACAGACCGAGAGTTGCGTGAAGTTACAGGAGAAAGCGTCCTAAGAGCCACTAGGGATAGTGAGACGTGAAAAACTATGATCGCTTACGTCCTGAAAGAACAAGGCACATAGAAGAAGAAGAAGAAGAAGAAGAAGAAGAAGAAGAAGAAGAAGAAGAAGGTGATCAAGACGCAGGAAAAGCTTGGTTCATGCCTTTCCTAAACCGAAATCTAACCTTGCAGAAATGCAACTTTGCACCATGTGATAATGAAAACAGTTCTTGGTCGTATTCCCGAAGTAGTGGAAATGCTTAACAGACAGACAGAGAGACAGACAGACAGACAGACACACAGACAGACAGACATAAGCGTGAAGATAGTTGTGTTACGAGTTGGGATATAAATGATAGTATTTATTTTCATTATTATTCTTTTATCACTGACTAGCAGTATAACCCGGTTTTGCTCGGGTGTAATGAAAGCTTTAAAGCTAATCCATGGTCATGAAACTCAGACATTTTGGACGTTGGCACGAAAGACTAAAAAGCAATAGTTGTTTCCAGTTAAAGCGAAACTGTAGACTGAAAGAAAAATGAATGGATGTAAGTCAAATTTTGAGTTCCTGTTATCAATATCAAATTTTCTGCACTATTGTAAGAACTGCAATCTTGAAACCTCTGAATATCGTTTCTTATGTCTTTGTCTATGAGTGTATCAAATTTCATTAAAATCGGAGCACTCCTTCTATAAACCTGATTTTTTCGATTATCGATTTTCGATATTTATCAGGGGTACCGCGACACAAAACGTAGCTAAGAGCGCTCGCAGACGCTTATAGTACAACTGTGTTAATTGTCAAAAAAATCGGTTCAGCCGTTTCGGAGTCTATAGGTAACAGACACACACACAGAGAGACAAAGTTCCATTTATAAATAAGTTTAGATTAACTACATATGCGCACCTCGGTGTAAATGCTGAGGTTAGTTAAACAACTAAGGCATTACGAAAGAGTTAGGCTCTCGGCTTGTCAAAATGCCAGACATTAGAATTAATTAACAAGGCGACGTTACGAAAAAAAATCTACATGTACTTTGCCAAAATGTAAATCGTATTTGCTTCTCATTTCAAAATACCACTTCGTGACAAATTTGATTTCATTATAACTCAATCACGTTACACACACACACACACACACACACACACACACACACACACACACACAAAATATATATATAGCATATATATATATGTATATATATCCAAGTATGGGTGGAATAATATTCCCCATCCAAAAAAACACTATTTTTAAAAAAGTGCTCAATACAAAGTAGAGCTAATAATAATAATAATATTTATTAATAAATTATAACATTGAAATGTTACAATATCACTACAAAAGTAGCTATTTTGTTTCGACACTTTTTGTGTCTTATCAAGTGATGTGGTTATTTCAAAATGAATGGCTTTAAAAGGTTAAGAACAAGCAAGACCTCTTTCATCATGGAGGCATTATTGTATGTACAATGTGGACCAATCAGAGTAAAGCAACTTTTACTTTGGAGAATATGTGGGAAGACTTAAAATTAATCTTGGTGGGCATTGGTATCATTATTACAATGGTTTATAAAAGCGTTATATCACTACAAAAAAAAATTATGTTTCAGAACAATATTGTTCTTTTTCAGGTGATATTTGAAGAATAAATGGCGAAAATGGTATATTTAGAAAATATAAAATGACTTCATAATTCTTTAGAAAATTAAGGAGTGGTGGTTTGAGAAAGTTAAACAATATCTGCCAGTATTACTCAATCAAGATCAATACCAACTCCTGGAACATGAAAATCTTTGTGTAGTAATATAAAGCTTTTATAAACCATTGCAATAACAAAACTAAAATATTAAGCTCTAGTCTGTATCGAGCACTCTTTATAAAAGTAAATGCTTGAACAGTGTGTTTTAATCTACGTGTTCTTTCACCTTGTAGTATATATATATATATATATATATATATATATATATATATATATATACTACAAGCGAAATAGCGAAATAAAAATAGCGAAAGAAAATCTTGACACATTATACAAGAACAAACATGACCTATTTTCAATTCAATTCTCTTTATTGTTAATAGCTTAAATGTTCTATATTTACTGTGTGTTAATATTTACTCTTTGATAATGACTTATGTGAGCCGAAAGCTTAGACCCGATAAAAAATTCAACAAATACTGTGATTTTTGTTGTCTTTCAACGACATCACCATCAAGTATATCAGACGGTATGAACGGATCCTAGACAAAATTAATAGACAAAACTTGTCTATATTATTCAATGAAACCTGCATTAATGAAAAAATGCTGCCAAAATACACACAATTTATATATATATATATATATATATATCAGTCACTCTTGGGCGATCGTGTCTCTTTTGAGACATGACTGACTGGGCAGAAGATTATCACGCAGTAGGTTGCCATTGCTTTCTACATATATATATATATGTATTTTTAGGTCAGTCAGTCAGTTAAGTGCCATACGTGATACACGCTTGGGCGATCATGTCTCGAAAGAAACATGACTGACTGGGCATATGTTTATATCGCAGTAGGTTGCCATTGCTTTCTGCGGTAGATTGGTTGCCAGCCAAGGCTATAGAACCCAATCTGTCCTGTTATTTAAACCATAACTGGAAGGAATTGATTAATACATTTCCCAAGCGTACTTGCGCTTAGGTGTATTCAACGTGAATGCAGTCATGTAAATTATGCAAAAACGAAAAAAAATCATTTTAACAGATATTTTTACCAAAATTAAAGTAATTTAGCATCCTAAATTTATTCAATAAAACCCATATTGTCTACAACCATGGCTTCCAAACGATTTTGGAATCTCTAACAACTATTCTGGCTAGTCGCCTTGTTTAAGATTGTGAATGCTTCCATGGTCACCTTTAGTATTACAAGCGGTTTTGTTGATCTCTGGCACAACAGCGCTTCACACAGTAGCATTCTGGGAAGTTGGGTGGTCAAATGTAAGGGGTAATGTTGTCTGACAGCTATGACTAGGGTCTCCTGCTTTTGTGACATGGGGCAGAGTAGCGTTATCAGACACAGGGACATCAAAAAGCTACCCAAATTATTCAGTGTGGCACTGCCTCCGCAAGGAACTTTATGTAGACCTACTTGTTGAGTCTGAGGCACTCATATATTCGGAAGTTTTTTTTTTCATCAGAACGATCAAACTGAGTTTTCTGACATGCCATACCTTAGTAATCACCATCAGACTCATCGAGCTCTTTCCAATTTATGTGCATTGTCCTCAGATCGACACCCAGACACTCTGGAATGTTTGTATTAGAGCGAATGACAAGTAGTACAGCATGGAATTTCCAGATTTCTGGAGAAGTAAATTGTCACAATGATTTTTTTCTCAAAAATGGTGCCCAACTGACCCTACTATACAGTGCAGTCGTAAAATTTTTAAAAAGGACAAAATCAGTATGTACGCGAATTTAAAAAAGATAAAATGGCGACAGTTTCCTATCGCTCCCTGTAGCTTCAAATTAGGATCTGCAATGATATTGTCCCTGATTTTGGCATAGCGAATGTAGTCACATTCGCACCGTCGGGACGTGGCTTCACTGTCCCTAAATATTTTCATGCTAATTGCTCTGATAAGCTTTGTTCTATGGCAAGAATCAACTTCTACTCCCTCAGCGATGAGATAATTAGTAAGTTTTGTATTTAAAAAAAACAACAACTTTTTTTAACTAAAGCATTTAGCGACAATTTACTCATCGAACCTTTATATATATATATATATATGTGTGTGTGTGTGTGTGTGTGTGTGTGTGTGTGTGTGTGTGTGTGTGTGTGTAAAGACAAAGACAGAAAATCTAAGCCAGAGCCAACAACCGACCACGGTTTCGCCCAACGGCTCGTCAGGGAAATTTGTTGCCTCTTGCTCTGATTTCTGTCTTTGTTTGCTCGACTTTGGTATTGAGCGCTTTAGTGTTAGGGTTTTCGTCTTGGTTTTTTTTCTTTCCTACGATTATTTGACTTTTTGTTCATGTACTTCGTTTGTTTCTTTTTTTGCTTCACCTTATTTTCCCTCCGAGTTCGTTCTCGGTGGGTTGTACAAGACGATTTAAATTATAGCTTGATTAATACTAGTTTTGGTAGAGTTAGATCACCTACTATTGGTATTGTTGTTACTATAGTTAATATTATTATGATTATATATATATATATATATATATATATATATATATAAGTATAAATCTAACCTATAGCCAACGGACCTACCTAGGTTTCACCTAACAGATTGTCAGGGCAAGTTGAAGCCAACTTGCCCTGACTATCCGTTAGGTGAAACCTAGGTAGGTCCGTTGGCTATAGGTTAGATTTATACTTATTTGTTTGCTCTGCTATTGTACTGAGCGTTTTAGTGTTAGGTTCCTCGTCTCGGGTTTTTTTGTTCTTTCGACTTGTACTTTGACTTATGTTCAAGTACTTAGTTCATTCTTTTTTTTTTTGTTTTGTTTCCATTTTTTTCCCTCCGCGTTTATACTCGGTGGGTTTTTCGAGACAGGTTTAAAAATAAATTTGTTATTATTATATATATATATATATATATATATATATATTTTAATTCAGATACTTCAATCCAAGGGAAAAAAGCAGGAAGGTAAATTCCAAAAACCCGATCCTAATTAATATTAAAAATTTTTAATTTTTTTGAATTTGTCCAGCGTCTGTAATATATAAAAAAAATTTTCTTTCTTTTCTTTTCTTTTTCCCTCCCTTCCTTCCTTTATCTCTCTTATCTCCCACCTTTTTTCCGTGTTGCTTAACCTTACTTTGATTCAACACGGCCGTCTGTTAATTTTTAGTTACAATTCTCTTTCCTTCTTTTACGAACCCAGACGATGTCAATTTTTTCTTTTCTTGTTTATTTGATTTTATTTTGTTTTATCTTTTTCTCTTATTTTTCTTTTTTAATTTCTTTGCAAATCTATTTAAAAAGAAAAAGTAGACTGATTTTCTCCAGTTTCTGAAAGGATTTTTCTGTTGCTGAGGTGATGTGTTATCCCCAGTGGGGATCTTCATATCGAAATGGTCATTCAACATCATTGAATTAATCCTTTTTTAATATATATATATATATATATATATATATATATATATAATGTATATTTGGGCAGAAACCTTTTTTCAAACATCTTACATTAAATACGTTCGACAAGGAAGATTTATTTGAAATTGAATTAAGTTTTTCAAGCAACCATTCGTTTGAGCGTTTTGTAGGAGTTAGGGAGAACAAAGTTTTTTCTTCATTTTTATTGTCCTAAGCACTTTCGGCCACCTCTCTAGCCATTTTCAATAGAGTTGTATTTCTGTGCTTTTACTTTTCCTCATGTTTTGACTGTTACAAGACGAAAAAAAGTAAAAAACGCTTGATGAAGATGAAACATTATATAAACTTTCTTTTTCGGACATATTAATGAAAGATATATATTGCATTCTTTTCTATCCATCTCTCTCAATCTATCTATCTATCTATCTATCTATCTATCTATCTATCTATCTATCTATCTATCTAAGCCTGTTCATTATCTATCTATCTATCTATCTATCTATCTATCTCAGTGGGTTCGTATCTATCTATCTTTTTTTTTAATCGTTTCATCCCAAGCAAGGCAGTACCGCCACTGAAGTGCATGGCGCTACATAAGAGAGTAAAAGTTTAGGCAGGAGGAGAGTGAAGACAAAGACGAACCAGTTACAGAGGCTGTCAGGGAAAGGGCAAGAGAAGGATGGGAACACAGGAGTGAAGACAGTTGCAAAAGTAGAGAACAAGATAGACGGGATGATGTAGAAATGACTGGAGTCAAGTGGATAAGAGATGGGAATTGATATTGCATTTAAATTCCTGGAGCTTGATACCGTAAGGAAAGCAAGAATACGGGAGAGAATTCTACAGGTGGGAAGTGCAACAAAAAAAAAAAGCTGCTATCGGTCTATCGGTCTATCGGTCTATCTATCTATCTATCTATCTATCTATCTATCTATCTATCTATCTATCTATCTATCATGTTGATTATTTATTAGTAATATCTTACCATCCCAACTCACAAACTTGGTGCTGTGCATCTTCCGTAAAACTATGTCAACAAATAACATCCCCAGCCATTTACTGTGTCTTCATAACAACCATCATTAATTTGTGTTATTTTGCATCGGTAACTCTCTCTCTCTCTCTCTCTCTCTCTCTCTGCGTTTACGGATCTTTGAGTGCGTGTGTCATTTTTCAGTTTGAGCATGTGTGTGCCTTGTTAAGTAGAATATAGCACCTGTAACTGTGCACCTGCGACTGTTCGTGCGTCTGTTCTGCATGCAGTGACTGAGAATCAAAGAATGAGATAAAGAGAGTGATCAACGCTTACACACACACACACACACCCGCGCGCGCACACACGCACACACACACACACACACACACACACACACACACACACATATATATATATATATATATATATATATATATATATATATATATATTGGCCGTGTATAATGATAATATATATGCTAAAGTGTCTGCCTCCTTCTACCGAAAGCCCATAGCCCAGAGGTAGAATCGCTGATTGACGCCAATTCGGTCTGGTTTCAATCCTGGGTAACCGTACTGATGAGCTATGGTACAGCGAAACAGATCTGTCTACGGATAACTATATATATATATATATATATATAATCAGGAAGATCGCAAATGACGTGGTAGCGGATTCGCTGATCTTGTTGCTGTGCTATGTCGCCAATCAAGGATCGCGAATTTCAAAATAAGCGTTCAACTGGACGGATAATTGTTGATCGTTTTAGTAACTTGTATATGGACTCTTCCATTGATGTTTTAACTTAAAAAAAAAACAAAAACTGCAGTGCCATTTATTTTTTAAGTTAAACCATTAATGGAAGAATCAACAAGTCACCATATATATATATATATAATTAAATGTTTTTTTTTTATTTATATAGTTTACATTGCGACATGGAAAATAAATAATAATTACATTATGTTCTACAATATTGGTAAAAATGATAACTTTAAAAAAAAAAAGTAAATGTCAGTGAACTCGGAATTCTTCACCTGGATTTATATATATACTGTCATCCGCAGACAAATCTGTTTCGCTGTATCAGAGCTCATCAGTACGGTTAGACATGAGATTGCTTTTTAGCCAGGATTGAAATCCGACCGCATTGGCATCAATTTTTTGCAATGCGGTTTTATGACGTCACACCGCGTGATAGCGCGAAATGACAACAAAAACATGGAGTCAAATGCAATGTCATGTGCTATGCCTCGATACACTATATATATATATATATATATATATATATATATATATATATATATAATTCATGTGTATTTGGACAGCAACCTATCTATTAAACATCTTGAAATGGAAAAGGTTGTTAATTTAAGTCTTTTTTTATTTGTACACACTTCGTAAAATAACGAAAAGGTATCATATTTATGATTGGTATTTCAATATTTTGTTTCAGTTCAAATATTTAACGCTGCGATAGGGTAATTTCTACGGACATTTTATTGCCGTAGAACTCGCCATGTGCAAATTAAATTATTAAACGAAGAATTAAGATTCCAATAGGAAAACCGTGAAATTTTTACAAATATTTCTTGTAATCATATAATTAACCATTGAGCACGTTTTCTTCACGGCAAATGAAGGCGGTAGAAATCAAGGATTAAAGTTCAAATGTTTACCGAGGCGATAGAGGAATTTCTACGGACATTTTATTGTCGTAGAACTCCACATGAGTTTATTCAATCGTTCATTGAAGAATTAACATTGATCAGAAATTTAAAAAAAAAAAACAAAAAATAATTATATTTGAACTGTCAATTTTTATTATGCAAACTGACTGCAATATATAGCTTCATTTATTATCTAATCTAAAGGATATAGGCTAGAGAAGGATATATTTGAGAAACAGAACTTCTTATTTTTTTTTTTTAATATCACCCCAAGCAAGGCGATAACGCCACTGATGCGCAGGGGGCTACGTAGTTCAATCTATCTATTCCAATTGAAAAAACAAAAAAGAAAAGAGTGAAAAGATTGGAAAAGAGAAAAAGAGAAAACCGGAAACCGCATCCTAAACAGGAAACAAGGGATGAGCCTTTTCACCTGTTCAATAGACGTGGGTGGAGTGTGAACCAGGCGATATGTCCTAATAAATTATTATTGTGGTATTATCTATCTAAACTTATTTATAAATAGAACTTTGTGTCTGTGTGTATGTCCGCTACCTATAGACTCCAAACGGCTGAACCGATTTTCTTGTACTATAAGCGCCTACGAGTGTTCTTAGCTAGGTTTTGTGTCGAGATACCCCCGATAAATATCGAAAATTGATAATCGAAAAAATCGGGTTATAGAAGGAGTGGTCCGATTTTAATGAAATTTGATACACTCATAGACAAAGACATAAGAAACGATATTCAGAGGTTTCAAGGTTGCAATTCTTACAATAGTGCAGAAAATCGATAATATATATATATAAAAAGGAAGATGTTTGTGTGTCTGTTTATTTACCTGTATGTCTGTATTTTTTCAGTCCTTATATTTTAGTTTTTGCTTCGGGTTTGACTCTAAGTAGGCATAATTGTAGTTCTTAGTCTCAGCCATGATACCATTTACTCAGAGGACTTATTTAGCCTTCAAAATTCAGTTTACCACGAAAAAAAACATTATTTGATATCGATACCAGGAAATCAAATTTGACTTACATCCTTTCATTTTTATTTCTGTCTACGGTTTCGCTTTAACTGGAAACAACTATTGCTTTTTAGTCTTTTGTGCCAACATCCAAAGAGTCTGAGCTCCAGGACCATGGATTAGTTTTAAAGCTTTTATTACACCCTAGCAACGCCGGGCTATACTGCTAGTATATATATATATATATATATATATATATATATATATATACTAGCATCATAGCCCGGCGTTGCAACATTTTTTAATTAGATGATTAATGCAGCGTGTTGAGATTTCTGAGCGCTTGTAATTGCGCCTCACTTTAAAACTCAGTTATATAAAATATGATTATATAAAAAATTGTTGTTTAAAAATTGTTCAAAAATTCCGTTTAGACGATCTATTTTCTTTTGTTTTGCGTAAACGTGAGTTGATGTTTTGTGTGACATTGTAAAGAACATTCTGTTTGTTTTTGTTTCAAAATTACGGGGGAAAATATTTACATTTTTTGTTGACTAAATGAATTTCAGAAATTTTCGAAGAATATTTAAAAATGTTGACATTTAATTTAGAGGAAAATGTAACATTAATGCTACACGAATTACAGACATTTGATTTCCTGCATGAAATATTAAGTGAAAAAAAACTTTGTTTTTAATTTTATTTTCTGAAGTATGAAATATTAAATCTGACAAAAAATGACTTAAATAATTAAATTAACAATTGGCACTTTTTTTTTACATATTTTTTTTGTTTGAAAATACTCTTTTTTTTTAAAATATTTCTTTTGTTTCAAAATTAAGGAGGAAAATTTTCATATTTTTTGTTGACCAAATGAATTTTTAAAACGTCCGAAAGTTTGAATGGCTTAGCTTAAGAAATGTGGGCGTGCATAGATTATAGCCACACACAGGCTCACAGATTGCCTTTTATTCTCCACTGTTTAAAAAAAATGATGCATTTCATACTATTTTTGAGTATTTATTGCCAAGTGAATAACTGTAAATGAAAATAGAATGGATCTTTTATTAATATTACTTTGCAAAATTTTACAAGGCAAATAGTGACAATTTATTCATCGCACCCTGTAGATTTCCTATATATATATATATATATATATATATATATGTATATATACTACCAGTCATAATTAATAGACCAACCCAGTGTTTTTAAAAAAATGATGTATTTCATACTATGTTTTAGTATATATTGCCAAGTGAATAATTGTAAATGAAAATTGAATGGTTCTTTTGTTATTATTACTTTGCAAACTTTTACAAGGTAAATAGCGACAATTTAGCCTTCGCACCCTGTAGATTTGCTATTTTATATCTATATATACACTACCGACCATAATTAAGCCACCACAGTGTTTAAAAAATATGATGTATTTCATACTATTTTTTAGCATTTATTGCCAAGTGAATTGTAAATGAAAATTGAATGGTTCTTTTGTTATTATTACTTTGCAAACTTTTACAAGGCAAATAGCGACAATTTAGCCTTCGCACCCTGTAGATTTACTATTTTATATCAAGGTATACACTACCGACCATAATTATTAAGCCACCACAGTGTTTAAAAAAATATGATGTATTTCATACTATTTTTTAGTATTTATTGCCAAGTCAATAACTGTAAATGAAAATAAAATGGTTCTTTTGTTAATACTGCAAAATAACATGTGCATGAAATGAATTTATAATTATTTAATAATTACCTATATTGCAGTTTCATCAATGAAAGCATGAAGAAAATTTAGGGTGATTCGGATGAGTTCATCTTTGTTTCCTTGCCTTGTAAAATTTTGCAAAGTAATAACAAAAGAACCATATAATTTCATAGTTAAAAAAACTGTGGTGGCCTAATGTTTGTTAGTGGTAGTGTATATTAAATAACATATGTGATGCACACGGACTATGGGTGAGCTTATCTACTCTTATGGAGAAAAAATATTTACTGAAATAATACTCCTACGTTAGAAATATAGAGATGAAGCAGACTATAGAAAAAACCTGAAACGCAATTCTAAACAGGAAACAAGGGATGAACCTCTACTGTTTCGTTTTATGTATAGAAATGAAACAGACTTCAGAGGAAATCAGGAACGCAATTCTAAACAGGAAACAAGGGATGAACCTCTACTGTTACGTTTTATGTATAGAAATGAAACAGACTTCAGAGGAAATCAGGAACGCAATTCTAAACAGGAAACAAGGGATGAACCTCTACTGTTACGTTTTATGTATAGAGATGAAACAGACTTCAGAGGAAATCAGGAACGCAATTCTAAACAGGAAACAAGGGATGAACCTCTACTGTTACGTTTTATGTATAGAAATGAAACAGACTTCAGAGGAAATCAGGAACGCAATTCTAAACAGGAAACAAGGGATGAACCTCTACTGTTACGTTTTATGTATAGAGATGAAACAGACTTCAGAGGAAATCAGGAACGCAATTCTAAACAGGAAACAAGGGATGAACCTCTACTGTTTCGTTTTATGTATAGAGATGAAACAGACTTCAGAGGAAATCAGGAACGCAATTCTAAACAGGAAACAAGGGATGAACCTCTACTGTTTCGTTTTATGTATAGAGATGAAACAGACTTCAGAGGAAATCAGGAACGCAATTCTAAACAGGAAACAAGGGATGAACCTATACTGTTTCGTTTTATGTATAGAGATGAAACAGACTTCAGAGGAAATCAGGAACGCAATTCTAAACAGGAAACAAGGGATGAACCTCTACTGTTACGTTTTATGTATAGAGATGAAACAGACTTCAGAGGAAATCAGGAACGCAATTCTAAACAGGAAACAAGGGATGAACCTCTACTGTTTCGTTTTATGTATAGAGATGAAACAGACTTCAGAGGAAATCAGGAACGCAATTCTAAACAGGAAACAAGGGATGAACCTCTACTGTTACGTTTTATGTATAGAAATGAAACAGACTTCAGAGGAAATCAGGAACGCAATTCTAAACAGGAAACAAGGGATGAACCTCTACTGTTACGTTTTATGTATCGAGATGAAACAGACTTCAGAGGAAATCAGGAACCCAATTCTAAATAGGAAACAAGAGATAAACATCTACACCTGTATTAGAAGCATAGAGATGAAGTAGACTTTAGGAAGGACCGGAAACCTAATTCTATACAGAAAACAAGTTATGAACCTCTACTCCTACGTTAGAAGTATAGAGATGAAGTTTTTTTTTATCGTAACACCTCGAGCAAGGCGGTAACGCCACTGATGTGCAGGTGGCTACGTAATAGTGAAAAGATTGTAAAATAGAAAGCCGGAAACCACATCCTAAACAAGGAACAAAGGATGAGCCTCTTAACCTGTTCAATAGACGTGGCTGGAGTGTGAACCGGGCGATAGATAGATCTATCTACTCCAATTGAAAAAAACAAAAAACAAAGTGAGAAGATTGGAAAAGAGAAAGCCGGAAACCACATCCTAAACAGGGAACAAAGGATGAGCCTCTTAACCTGTTCAATAGACGTGGGTGGAGTGTGAACCGGGTGAATTATAGATCTATCTACTCCAATTGAAAAAAAAAAAACAAAGTGAGAAGATTGGAAAAGAGAAAGCCGGAAACCACATCCTAAACAGGGAACAAGGGATGCGCCTCTTAACCTGTTCAATAGACGTGGGTGGAGTGTGAACCGGGCGATAGATTGACCAATAAAACTGACTATGAGCCCCTCAAACATTTATTGGAGACAAAATAGGCGAATAAGAAGATTCAGCTGTGGGCATTGAAGCTTAGTGGCTAAGAGTATAAAAATAGAGTATCTTTCTGGAAAGGATAAAAATAGAGTATCTTTCTGGAAAGGATAAAAATAGAGTATCTTTCTGGAAAGGATAAAAATAGAGTATCTATCTGGAAAGGATAAAAATAGAGTATCTTTCTGGAAAGGATAAAAATAGAGTATCTTTCTGGAAAGGATAAAAATAGAGTATCTTTCTGGAAAGGATAAAAATAGAGTATCTTTCTGGAAAGGATAAAAATAGAGTATCTTTCTGGAAAGGATAAAAATAGAGTATCTTTCTGGAAAGGATAAAAATAGAGTATCTTTCTGGAAAGGATAAAAATAGAGTATCTTTCTGGAAAGGATAAAAATAGAGTATCTACCTGGAAAGGATAACGCTTGTGCAGAGCTGTTATCAAGAATTCCAGAAAAATTAGAATTCAAATCCATTACTTTAGAACGAGGTATGGACTCAACTTGAATTTGAACTCGGAACGAGAGACTTTAGAAAGGATGGGGAACCCAATTCTAAACAGGAAACAAGTGATGAACCTCTACTCCTACGTATAGAAGTATAGAGATGAAGTAGACCCTTTGAAAGAACCGGAAACTTAATTCAAAACCTGAAACAAGGGACGAACCTCTCCTCCTACGTTAGAAGTATAGAGATGAAGTAGACTTTAGAAAGGACAGGAAACCCAATTCTAAACAGGAAACAAGTGATGAACCTCTACTCCTACGTATAGAAGTATAGAGATGAAGTAGACCCTTTGAAAGAACCGGAAACTTAATTCAAAACCTGAAACAAGGGACGAACCTCTCCTCCTACGTTAGAAGTATAGAGATGAAGTAGACTTTAGAAAGGACAGGAAACCCAATTCTAAACAGGAAACAAGTGATGAACCTCTACTCCTACGTTAGAAGTATAAAGATGAAGTAGACTCTTTGAAGAAACCGGAAACTTAATTCTAAACCTGAAACAAGGGATGAACCTCTATTCCTACTTTAGAATTATAGAGATGAAGTAGATTTTAGAATGAACAGGAAATCCAATTCTAGACTGGAAAGAAGGGATAAACCTCTATGCATCCGTTTGAAGTATAGAGATGAAGTAGACTTTAGAAGGAACAGGAAATCCAATTATAATCAGAAAATAAAGGATAAACTTCTACTCTAGAGTTGTATTAGACTTAGGAAGGAACCATGAAGACGATTCTATTCAAAAAGTAAGAGATAAATCTCTACTCCTGCGTTAGAAGTAAAGAAGTGATATATACTTCAGAAAGAACCAGAAACCCAAGTCTAAACAAAATTCAAGGCATAAACCACTACTCCTAAGTAAATAGTCTAGAGAAGTTGTGGACTCTAGTGTTAAGAGCAAACGCTATTCTAAATAGGAAACAAGGGTTAAACACTTATTTTCAAACGATCAAAAAGATGTTTGAACCGAACGATCTTGTTAAAAAATCTCGAAATCTACAGCATGAAACCCGGACGAATGGTAGATTTAGAAATGTTTAAGATAGATGGTGAGGAGAAACATTTACTGGCACGACACAGTAACCTCCTTTTCCAAACAGTAGACGTAGCAGCTGACTCGATTTAGTCGCTGTCAGGGGAAAACCTGTGAACAAGGAGGCGTCTACTGTTGCACTCTTGGAATTTAACATCAGCCCTGCCGGTTGCAGAAAGGAAAATTTTCTCTGTTATAATTAAATGAAAACAGTTTTTTTTGGGGGGGGACGTT
>JBBBDQ010032675.1:1470000-1487500 GCA_037127315.1 Ascarosepion bandense | reverse complement strand
GAACTAGTAACTTACAGGGTTAGATTGAAATAATCCATTTCTTCTAGAAGAGGTATTAGGCAAGCAATGGAGTTCATATAACGCAGTGATTGTGATAAAGGGCCCGGTTCTAAATTCTTACCACCTGAACAAGGCCGGAGCATACAACGGTCGAAACGTCATACAAATGGCAAAATAAATTGAGGACAATAGTCCGAATAATGTATTGTAAATACGACCTCATGTCAGAAATATACACAAATATTGAACTCGGAACCTCTTTAAATTGATTATTTGAGTACAGGGTGTCCCTAAAGCCTGGACATATAGGAAATCTCATTAACTATATATTTTTAAAATTCATTTGAACATGTTGAATGCATAACACAATAGATTTTTAATTATGTCCTTAAAAGCCAATTGCATTTTCCAAATGGTGTCCCTAAGTCAGTCAGTTAAGTGTCATACTTGATACACGCTTCGGCAATCATGTCTCGAAATAGACATGACTAACTGGGCAGAAGATTATCTCGCAGTAGGTTGCAAATACTTTCTGCGGTAGACTGGTTGCCAGCCAAGGCTATAGAACCCAATCTGTCCTGTTATTTAACTCATGAAAGAGACGGACTAATACCTTTCCCAAGGATATTTGCGCGTAAGTAAATTTCAAGAATTCAACTGGAATTCGAACTCGGCTCCCCGATTTCTCGTTCCGAGCCGATATCTACTGCACCACAACGCCCATCCCCAAGCATTTAAGGTAAAATAATTTTGCTTATTAAATAGCAATCCCTTTTCCGCCATGATATTCGATACATTTATAAGTTAGGGCCTTTCTTAGGAAGTATATGTTGTTAGTTACAAGAGGTGGCTGAAAGCTTATTTGATCAAAAAATTTCTCCACCCAATCTGATGCTTGCACAGGTTTTGAAAAAAAAAAAAAAACTTTCAGCACCCCCTGTAACAACTTAAAGAGTTTGATTTTTAATCAATAAGAAAAATGACTGCCTCTTTAAAACCACTTTATATTACAGGATATCTCTAAAGTTGGGACACATAGAAGACCTCGTTAATTATGTGCTTTGACCTGCGCAGATTAAACATGGTTTTGGAAGAGAGAAATGACTTTTTATTGGCTATGCTAAAAGAAAAGGTGTCCTCAATAAAAACCACCGACACAGCGCACTTGATTGAACATGTCAAGAGTGAACCTAGTTCATTTGGTTTGGAAGCTAAAATAACTAATGTAATTTCCGACATTACTGTAAATCAGTTGGCAAATGTTTTCCGTGAACTGCAAAATCGTATTACCCTTTGTATTGCTAATGATGGAGAACATGCGGAAACTTAAATAAAATGTCAATAAAACCTTAAAAAATACAGATCTACGTCTTTCTAATCCTTCTTCATATTATTTCTATCGCAAATACAAATAAAGTTTGTACCGACCTGATATTTCCATCGTAAATGTTCGGATGGACTTTACTCTATGTTACCTAGACTTAATTAATTTAAACGCAGTACTAGATTAGCGGCAAGGTCTTATCATTTTACAATTAAACTTGCTATATGTAACCCTAAATTATATGCTAAACGTTTCTTCTCTCGCGCTTATCGCTTGTAGAACTCTCTTCCAGTCTCTTGCTTTCCAGTCAACTTTGATCTTCAAAAATTTAAATGCAATATTAATCGCTATCTTCTGCCTTTTTAATTCATATTCTTTTATTGTTCTCTCTCCTTAATAGGTCCTGGGTATGACAGTAAACTACATCCAGCAGCAAGGCCTCTGATTAGGAGGTTGTTAGGAGCATGGAACCACTTAATTGCTGTTGTTCTCAGATCCGCCCTGACTTGGAGTGGTAGCACCTGTTGGGGTCCCAGCTATGGGCAAATAGTTAACTCCCAAACTGGGGTCAAGATACTATAAATTTATGAAAATAGACTTAATATATATATATATATTAAAGACTTTTATAGACAAATATACATTTTTGAAGAAAAAATATTACCAACAAAACATTTTCGAAGAAAAAAAAATTATTACCATAACACATTTTTAAAGGAAAAAATTATTACCACCAATATATTTTTGAATACAAAACTAGAAGACATGCTTTTGGTGAAATTATTTTAAAAAATAAAGCCAACTCTCTCTGTCACGAGGCAGATTAAATGTAGATTTTTTTCCATTTCGATTTTTGCCTCGACAATCAGTAAAATTACCTAAAGCAGCTATTTTATTAAATCTATGGAGATTATAATAAATACGCTGCCGTAAACCGTTCTCTCCCCGCTTTTTCCTCTCATTTCGTTCGTAGTTTTCATTGCAGGCACGGATATTATGACCTTCACTAACAGGCCCGGTCCGAACTAACGGGCGTCAGCCATATTGGCTTGAAAACAACGAATCAGATACGAGAATAAATCATCTTAAGGCCTGGCATTTTATTCTGATTAAAATACGGCGGAGAGAAAGAAGGGAGAAAAAGAGAGACGGTGAAACAGGGAGAGAAGGAGAAAGGGGAGAGGATGGTGAGTTATGAGCAAATATGTAAGAGAAAGGAAGAAGTAAATGTATTTGAAGAAAGAGAGAGGAAGAGAGGGAGAAAAAGAGGGAGGGAGAGAAAGAGAGGGAGAGAAAGAGAAAGAGAAAAAGAGAAAAAGAGAAAGAGGAGAGGATGGTGAGTTATGAGAAAATATGCGAGAAAAAGGAAGAAGTAAATGTATTTGAAGAGAGAGAGAGAAAGAGAGGGAGAGAAAGAGAGAGAGAAAGAGAGAAAGAGAGAGGAGAGGTGGAGTTATGAGCAAATATGTGAGAGAAAGGCAGAAGTAAATGTATTTGAAGAAAGAGAGAGGAAGAGAGAGAGAGAGAGAAAGAGAGAGAGAGAGAAAGAAAGAAAGAAAAAGAAAAAGAAAGAAAGAAAGAGGAGAGGATAGTGAGTTATGAGCAAATATGTGAGAAAAAGGAAGAAGTAAATGTATTTGAAGAAAGAGAGAGAAAGAGAGGGAGAGAAAGAGAGGGAGAGAAAGAAAGAAAAAGAGAAAGAGGAGAGGAGGATGGTGAGTTATGAGCAAATATGTGAGAGAAAGGAAGAAGTAAATGTATTTAAAAAGCGAGAGAAAAAGAGAGAGAGAAAGAGAGAGAGAAAGAGAGAGAAAAAGAGAGAGAGAGAAAGAGAGAGAGATATAGAGACAAAAGGAGTAAAAGGGAAAGTGGTGAGTTTTGATTAAAATATATGACAGAAAAGAAGTAAATTTAACTGAAAAGAGAGAAACAAAATTTGTGAGATCAAAGCCAGTATGTAAGAGGAAATGAGTGTGCGTGAGAGAGAGAATGTTTTTGAGAGTGTGTATAACTATATAAGAAGGAGGGAAAGTATGAATGTGCGCGCATGGGAGTGAGTACTTAGATGTGAGGTAATACTGAGCAAGTCTCTTCTGTGATATCATTTACAACTGAGTCGTGAGTTCGATCGTCACTGGGTACTCAAAAAAGACGCCATTGTACCACATTTAATCTACGCATAGTAAAACGCTATGTGTATATGAGAGAGAGAGAGAGAGAGAGAGAGAGAGAGAGAGAGAGAAAGTAAGCGATTTTGTGTGTGTCTGTAAGAGAGAGCGAAAGAGTGCGACTTTTTTATGTGTTAATGCGTGTCTGTATGTGTGTGTGGGAACGAGAGAGAGAGGAGGGAGAGAGAGAAGGGAGAGAGAGTGGGAGAGATGTGACTAGTGTGTGTCGAAAAGTTTTTTCGTCAGAATCTGACGATATATATTTTTAAATCTCTTTTTTTTTCAGTCCTATAAATTTTCTGCCTTTTTTTGTATGTGTATGTATGTGTGTGTGCGTAAGAGAGAGAGAGAGAGAGAGAGAGAGAGAGAGAGAGAGAGAGACTGAGAAAAAGTGTGAGAGAAAGAAAGAATGGAAAACAGAATATGTAAATTTGTGCGACAGAGTGTGTATGTGTCTGAGATAGCGAAAAGAATGCACACGCGCGTGTGCATGCGAGTCTGAATGGAAAAGTGGGGAGAGACAGAGAGTGGTTCTGCATATCAGAAAAGAAAAAAGAGAAAGAGAGATAAAATGTCGTGGGGTAGTGTGGAAGGGGCGAGATGTTCTCTGCCGGGTGGTTGTGGTGGGAGCGGCTGGTTTGACTCTGAGTGAATAAAATCAGATGAACTGCGAATGGAATGGGATTGCTTATGAAGCCCGACTAGACTCCATATTTCATCCCAAAAAGCCACGATCGATTTTCGCGAATGGACTATCCGAGGTGAGTCGACGGGAAGTAGGGTGGTCCAGGCTGGGAAGACGTTTCGGTGAGCAAAATCAAAGATAAGCAAGGAAATCTCATATACGAACTTGCACACGGCGAAAACTACGTATCAAATAAATTGCCCGCTACTCGATGGACTCGTACGAAGGTTAATTTTCTCCTTTCGGTCGATTTAATTATCGACAGACAGACTGATGCTAGCGCAGCGTTGATAATCGGTTTGCAGCCTTTATCCGTCTAACTTCCATACTCGGCAGTGTCCATCACCTCGCTGAATTATTTCCTTTTTTTTCGCCAAATCTGCCAATCCTGGACGTGATTGCTTCACCGATTGGATCTTCACGGCGACCATATCTAAACGATTGCAGTATAATTCTGACATCTCTCGAAGAAATGATACGCGCGCCATTATGTTCACGCCGTAGGGACATCAGGGATGGGATCTGCATGAAGCATACATTTAAGAACGTCCATCTTTTCTGATTCGAGAACTGTAACTGTCATTTAAAGGTCCACTGTAAGCGCTTAGTGAAAACGAAAACATATATCTTCAAATGTCTGACTGAATTTCTGAGATGATGAGTTATCATGATTTATATATCTTACACAAAGCTAAAGACAAAAATCCATATTGTATTTATCTATGTTGTTATGATCACATGCAGGATAACTTAGTGCAAGGGTTCCCAAACATTTTACTCTTCTGTACCCCTTGGCATTTTTATAGAATCCTGTGTAGCCCTAAAAATACTTATAAGGCAGGGGTTCCCAATCATTTTACTTTTCGGTACACCTTGGCATTTTATAGAATCCTGTGTAGTCCTAAAAATACTTATAAGGCAGGGGTTCCCAATCATTTTACTTTTCTTCGGTACACCTTGGCATTTTTATAGAATCCTGTGTAGCCCTAAAAATACTTATAAGGCAGGGGTTCCCAATCATTTTACTCTTCGGTACACCTTGGCATTTTTATAGAATCCTGTGCAGCCCTAAAAATACTTATAAGGCAGGGGTTCCCAATCATTTTACTCTTCGGTACACCTTGGCATTTTTATAGAACCCTGTGTAGCCCTAAAAATACTTATAAGGCAGGGGTTCTCAATCATTTTACTCTTCGGTACACCTTGGCATTTTTATAGAATCCTGTGTAGTCCTAAAAATACTTATAAGGCAGGGGTTCTCAATCATTTTACTTTTCGGTACACCTTGGCATTTTTATAGAATCCTGTGTAGCCCTAAAAATACTTATAAGGCAGGGGTTCCCAATCATTTTACTCTTCGGTACACCTTGGCATTTTTATAGAATCCTGTGCAGCCCTAAAAATACTGATAAGGCAGGGGTTCCCAATCATTTTACTCTTCGGTACACCTTGGCATTTTTATAGAACCCTGTGTAGCCCTAAAAATACTTATAAGGCAGGGGTTCTCAATCATTTTACTTTTCGGTACACCTTGGCATTTTTATAGAATCCTGTGTAGTCCTAAAAATACTTATAAGGCAGCGGTTCCCAATCATTTTACTCTTCGGTACACCTTGGCATTTTTATAGAATCCTGTGTAGCCCTAAAAATACTTATAAGGCAGGGGTTCCAAATCACTTTACTCTTCGGTACACCTTGGCATTTTTATAGAATCCTGTGTAGCCCTAAAAATACTTATAAGGCAGGGGTTCCCAATCATTTTACTCTTCGGTAACCCGAAGATTTTTATAGTTAAATTACCAGCAATACCTATTTATAGCAGAATTACTAGCAATACCTATTGCTTTCAGTAAATAATACACATCCACTTACGCAATAATACTCTTGGGAAATGTATTAATCCGTCTCTTCCCTTCTGTTATGGGTTAAATAATAGGACAGATTGGGTTCTATAGCCTTGGGAGGAAATCAGTCTAACCAAGAAAGTATGCCCAGCAGAAGCTTTAATTGTTTCCATCTATTATGTTCAGTCAGTCAGTTAAGTGCCATACGTGATACACGCTTTGGGAGATCATGTCTCGAAAGAGGTATGACTGACTGGGCAGAAGATTATCCCGCAGTAGCTTGAAACGAGACGAGATGTCCGTAGACATGGACAGTGGAACGTGAACAGTCTGCCCCGTAGATTAAATAAAGTGTTCATTTCAGTTTTTCCTTAAGATGACATAGATGAACACCGGAGGTTACAACAGCCGAAACGTTGTGATAACAAAAACGAAGATAAGGATAACCCGAATATAAAAATGTAAATAATATTAAGATGTATGAATAATTCAAATGACGGCATGAATGACACAGTCCAAGTACATTACAATATATATATATATATATATATATATATATATATATATAGTTGAGTCCAAAATGAAAATGGCATTGCAGGTAAAATCCAAGTCAGTCATTTCTCTTTCGAGACATGATCGCTTAAACAGAGTATCACGTATGGCACTTAACTGACAGACTGAACATAAGAGTTGGAAACAATTAAAGCTTCTGCTGGGCATAAATTGGGGATCGGTTTTCTATTTTTATGTAGTAATTAACTGATCCCCCACTAATTTCTGCTTATTAATTTAATGATATAATCCATCTCTTCTCACGCCAGTTATGGGTTCAAAAATAAGACAGATTGGGTTCTCTAGCATTGGCTGGCATCCAGTTTAACCCAGAAAGTAATGGCAACCTACTGCGGGATAATCTTCTGCCCAGTCAGTCATGTCTCGCAAGAGACATGATCGCCCAAATCGTGTGTAACGTATGACACTTAACTGACTGAGTGATTACACCTCCAGTGACGCAAATGAAATACTTTACACGCTTACAGAACTCCATTTGGTTCTAGAGTTGTTAGGGTTAGTCTAGAGTATTTCAAACAGACCTCCCGGTGAGTAACCTTAGCAAAACTTAATATTATAACCACTAGATAAAGAATTATCACATTTATTTATATTAAAATTACCAGAAATACTTATTTACAGAATATTTTTATCATTTCACCCCAAGCAAGGCAGCTTTACTGCCACTGGTTAGCAGGGGGTTATATTGGAGGAAAGTGATGAGAAAGAGGGACAGGTTATAAGGGTTGGCAGTAACAGAGTAATACTAGAAGGATGAGAATACTGGTGTGATGAGAGTGGAGGAGGTGAAGAAAAGAGCATGAGAGAGAGAGGATGCAGGTTAGTGAGATAGGTGATGAGTATTGATTTTACATTTAAATTCTTGGAGATTGTAGTTGTCGGGGAAGAAGAACAATAATTATTTATAGTAAAATTATCAGCAATACTTATTTATAAAAAATTGCCAACAATATCTATTTCTAGTAAAATTACTAACAATACCTATTTACAGCAAAACTAGCAGTATAGCACGGCATTACTCGGGTGTAATGAAAGCTTTAAAACTAATCCATGGTCCTGGAACTCAGACTCTTTGGACGTTGGCACGAAAGACTAAAAAACAATAGTTGTTTCAAATTTTGATTTGCTGGTATCGATATCAAATAAGTCTTTTTCGTCGTAAACTGAATTTTGAAGGCTAAAGAAGTCCTCTAAGTAAATGGTATCATGGCTGAAACTAAGAACTACAATTATACCTACTTAAAACCAAACCCGAAGCAAAACCTAAAATAAAAGGACTGAAAAAATACAGACATACAGGTAGATAAACACACACACTCAAACATCTTGCCTTTTATATATATATATATTATCGATTTTCTGCACTACTGTAAGAACTGCAACCTTGAAACTTCTGAATATCGTTTCTTTTTTTTTTCTATGAGTGTAGGAAATTTGTTTAAAATCGGACCACTCTTTCTATAACCCGACTTTTTTGATTATCGAGTTTCGATATTTATCGGGAGTACCTCGACACAAGACCTAGCTAAGAACACTTGCAGACGCTTATAGTACAACTGTGTAAGTTTTCGAGAAAATCGGTTCAGCCATTTTGGAGTCTATAGGTAACGGACACACACACACACAGACAGACATACACACACACATACACACACACAGACAAAGTTTCATTTATAAGTTTAGATGATAAGCATTAAATTGTCTCTATGGTTGAGGACATACAATTGCGTTCAAAATATATTCAGTTCAAGCAATAAAATTTGGTTCCAAATATTGAAATTTCGGCATTAAAGAACCCCTAGAAGTTGATAAGCCGGTACAGAACCAACAATAAAAATGCACTGTTCATTTTTGCTTTGGGTGGTTCGTGAATTTGGTAACATAGCAATTGTAGGTTCAATCACTGATCCAGGCAGTGTCTATTTGGACACAATGCAAACAGGGGAACAACAATAACTGAGCAGTATTAAAATAAGAACGAGACGAGATGTCCGCAGACATGGACAGTGGAACGTGAACAGTCTGCCCCGTAGATTAAATAAAGTGTTCATTTCAGTTTTTCCTTAAGGTGACATAGATGAACACCGGAGGTTACAACAGCCGAAATGTTGTGATAACAAAAACAAAGATAAGGATAACCCGAATATAAAAATGTAAATAATATTAAGATGTATGAATAATTAAAATGACGCCATGAATGACACAGTCCAAGTACATTACAATATATATATATATATATATATATATATATATATATATATATATATATAGTTGAGTCCAAAATGAAAATGGAATTGCAGGTAAAATCCAAAAACAGATTCTATCAATATTAATCTGATTAATATTAAATGATCCTGGGAGAGAGCTTGATAATATTATCTATTTACATTGCAAAATATGTATATTTTCAAATAACACTCCGATAATTACATATGCCGTATGACCATTTAAGCAAGAAAAAGCCTCGCTTCTTCAGCGACAAAACTATTTATTATACAAATGCAAGTCAATATATATATATATTATTGGTCGTACTATGGCAAGAAATATATATATATATATATATATATATTATTGGTCGTATTATGGCAAGAAATGAATTAAATTTAGTACTTATAGGCATTTTGTAAAGATGGAAAATAAAAAGACACAGGAAAAACGACCGACCGGTTTCTATGGCAAACTTCATCAGGGCCGTCTGGGAATATTTATTTTATCCTTTTTTAAAAATATTTAAAAATAAAGATGAAAAATGTGAGGGAGAAGAAAAAAAGTGGGGACCAGTATACAGTTGTATTAGATAGTATTCAGTGCATTTTTGAAAGGAAATGAAGATTTAACATACAGAGGTTTTAGATATTTAAGTTGGGGAGATCAGTCGATTACGCAATTATGGTTTCGACATTTTCGATTTCGTTAGGCGAATTGTATTCCAATGCCAATCGCCTCAGACCTAACAAATACGTCTCGCGCTGCTTTCTCTTGTCTCTTCTTCCATTTATCCGACATGTGAGTATCAGGTTCTCCAGGCATTCCTTCCTCATTACGTGTCCCATGAACCTCATTTTTCTCTTCCTGACGTTAAGTATGATCTTTCTTCTCGTTTGCGTCCTTTCCAACACCTCATCGTTGCGCACGTGCTCCGTTCATGGTATCCTCAGCATAATTCTGTGAAATCACATTTCTGCTGCCTGAAGCCTCTCCTTCATATTTTATGAGATCGTCCAGCATTGACTTCCATACAAAAGGACAGCTATCACATAGAAATCAAGCACTCTTTTTTTTTGTTTCTTGTTGTGGAATCTCCCCTTTTTCTATGATAATGGACATATACTCTTGCCATAGTATACATATTTTTTTTAATCATATCACCCCGAGCAAGGCGGTAACGCCACTGATGTGCAGGGGGCTACGTAAGAGTGAAAAGATTGGAAAAGAGAAAGCCGGAAACCACATCCTAAACAGGGAACAAGGGATGAGCCACTTCATCTCTTCAATAGACATGGGTGGAGTGTGAACCGGGCAAAAGTGTAGTCTATCTACTCCAATTGAAAAAAAAAAGAAGAAAAGAGTGAAAAGATTGGAAAAGAGAAAGCCGGAAACCACATTCTAAACAGGGAACAGGGGATGAGCCTCTTCACCTGTTCAATAGACATGGGTGGGGTGTAAACCGGGCCATAGTGTAGTCTATTTACTCCAATTGAAAAAAAAAAAGAAAAAAAGGAAAGACTCCTATCATAGTGAGATACGTCAGATCCGTAAGAGAACAGTACGAGTACCGTAAGAGGTCCATAATGACCGAGCGATACCGAAGTTACACAGAGAATACCGCGTCAGTAGTCATAGTAGCTCTCAGCTCCACTCAGCCAGGATAGTATTACACGAATATACTATTTTCAGCAAAGATTCACTTCAAAGACTTGTATATATATATTCCTTACTAATCGTATTCCTGGATTATTAACCTGCGTTCAAGTTTGTATATTTATGTTTAATATAACCTATTTTTCTATCTCAAATATCTGTTTTGTTGTTCATTATTTTGTGCGGTTCCTAACCCGGAACCTACAACATTTCTAATGGGATTTTCCTGTCTTTCAGTACTCTGGTTATCTTCTGAAATTCGTCTTTGGGATGATTAACAACCCTGTAGGACGCATAGTTTACCCTACAAAGGGCAGATGGACTCTTACGAGAGATACCACACAATTATTCTTCACGTTTATATTCATGGACAATCGCATCAATATTCTTAGATAACCAATTGCGAACCGTTCTCTATTGAACCGGTTGTACATCTAATCTTACAGCGCCTGCTATTCCCAAGCTGTCTCTCATTTAAGCTTGACGTTGCCGAACCTTCGTGATCGTACGAGATTCGCAAATATAACATAACAAAATAAATCCGTCTAAAATGTGTCTCACTCATGAAATATTTGGTTGTAAAAAATAGAAAGAGATTTAATGTTGAATGTTGGGAGATAAAGGCCTATTCCTGGTCAACAGAAGTTGGCTACTATAGAAAACATTTTTTCAGTATTTACATTATTCGGACTATTGTCCTAATCTTTGTTGACATTTGTACGACGTTTCAGCCGTTTTATGCTCCGGCCTTCTTCAGGTGCTAGGAATTTTGAACCGAGTCCTTTATTACAATCACTGGGCTATATCATTCTCATTTTCTTGCTTAGAGCCTCTTGTGGTAGTCATGCGTTATCTCCCTCTAACACTGTAAATTACTTGTTCACCACTGCTGTAGCCTGGTATTGAACTCACAACACATTGGGTCAAGTCACAGGAACAAACCAACGTCTATATCCAATGGGCCATATATGATTAAAAATAAAAACATTGCAAATTTAAAAAATGTTGGAAAAAAAACACATTAAGTAAAATTTTAATCTGTGTGTGTGTGTGTGTGTGTGTGTGTGTGTGTGTGAAGCTTATATTTATTGTCCACTATGACAAAAAGATGAATCCTGTTTTCCTGGTGTTTTTGCTTATAGCCCATTATGGCTAAAAATCGATGCATGGTTGTTGAAAAAAAGAAGAAAAAAAAAAAACGAAAACAAATCAGCCACGAGTTGGTATCATTCCCAGAGCGAAAAAGTTCATATTTCTGCAAAGATAGATAGATAGATAGATAGATAGATAGATAGATAGATAGATAGATAGATAATGAATAGGCTTATATAGATAGATAGATAGATAGATAGATAGATAGATAGATAGATAGATAGATAGATACTGAATAGGCTTAGATAGATAGATAGATAGATAGATAGATAGATAGATAGATAGATAGATAGATAGATATGATAATGAATAGGCTTATATAGATAGATAGATAGATAATGAATAGGCTTATATAGATAGATAGATAGATAGATAGATAGATAGATAGATAGATAGATAGATAATGAATAGGCTTAGATAAATAGATAATGAATAGGCTTAGATAGATAGATAGATAGATAGATAGATAGATAATGAATAGGCTTAGATAGATAGATAGATAGATAGATAGATAGATAGATAGATAGATAGATAGATAGATAGATAGATAAGAATAGGAATTAGGCTTAGATAGATAGATAGATAGATAGATAGATAGATAGATAGATAGATAGATAGATAGATATGAACAGTTACATAGATAGATAAATAGATAAATTCAATAAAATAAATATATAAGCATAATTGGGTATATAGATGTGACACAAGGCCGAAAGTATGGTGTACCCAGTGAGGATCGAACTGTCTTCTCAATTGCAATGATTTCAAACAGACAAGTCTACTAACCATTATAACACCTCGAGGTGCTCAGGATTATATATATATATATATATATATATATATATCTCAAGCTTAGAACCAGCATAATAAAAACATATCCAAATGTTGGACAATTTTTGTCTTTATTTTCACCTGAAATTAAAGTCAAAATACGGTGTTTAGAACGGCTCATGATTAAACATAATAGACATTCATTGTCTCTTATATTTAACAGTATATGTTTAAAAAATTATCTGCTGCCTCGATACAATATATATATATATATATATATATATATATATATATATATATATATATATATATATTTGTGTGTGTGTGTGTGTGCGCGCTGTTTTCTTTTTTAATTTTAATTCTTCAAAAATTAAATAATACGTAGTTTTTCATATAGACAGAATAGACATGGGTCGTTCACAGACTTACATACTCTTGCATGTTTAAAAAATTGTCCGAGAAAGAGCAGTCTAGAGTGAACTCGTTAAGCTTGAAAAAATAAACCCTGTATTCGCCAAACATATAACCGAAATTTTCAAATTTAAAAGTTGAACTTCATTCATATTAGTTGAATTAAATGCACACATAAATTGTTCTGTCTTTCCCCACTCCATGTTAACTCTTCAAGTCTATTGTTTTCTACATTCAAGTATAAATCATATTCAGACCAATGAGTCAACATCGCCTAATAATGGGGTAAAATCTCGAAACATAGAAATTTCTGTATCGCAACGTAAATTAAATTAATTTTGAATATAAAAACAAATTTAAATAATATATATAGTGTGCGTTGAGGATGTGTGTTGTGGTGCTGTGTATATCGGCTTGGAACGAGAAATCGGTGAGCCGAGTTCAAATTCCAGTTGAATTCCTTGCATTCACTTATGCGCAAATACCCTTGAGAAAAGTATTAATCCGTCTCTTTCCTCCAGTTATGGGTTAAATAACAGAACAGATTGGGTTCTGTAACCTTGGCTGGCAACCAGTCTACCGAAGAAAGTAATGGTAAACTACTGTTGGATATTCTTCTGCCCAGTCAATCATATCTCTTTCGAGACATGATCGCCCAAGCGTGTTTCACGTAGACAGATAGATGTCACTTAACTGACTGACTGAATATAATAGTTGGAAATAATTAAATCTTCTACTGGTCATAAAGTGGGGGATCGGTCTTCTATTGTTATGAAGTAATAAACTGACCCCCCCAATAATTACTACTTAATATAATGATATAATTAATATCTTCTCACTCCAGCTATGAGGTAAATGGCAGGATCGATTGGGTTCTATAGCCATGGATGGCAACCAGTCTACCGCAGAAAGTAATGGCAACCTACTGCGGGATAATTTTCTGTCCCTTTCGAGACATGATCGCCCAAGCGTGTATCACGTTTGGCACTTAACTGACTGATATAGTCCAGTACTTTAACGGCTTATGAGATTATCGTAACGCTGAGCTGAATAGAAAGATATAGTAACGTACTAAAATATAACTAAACTTATTTATAAATGGAACTTTGTCTGTGTGTGCGTGTGTGTGTATATGTGTGTGTGTGTGTGTGTGTGTGTGGGTGTGTGTGTGTGTGTGTGGGTGTGTCTGTTACCTAGAGACTCCGAAACGGCTGAACCGATTTTCTTGAAAATTTACACGGTTGATAGATATGAGCAGTTACATAGATAGATAAGCGACTGCGAGTGTTCTTAGCTAGATTTAGTGTCGAGGTAGGCCCGATAAATATCGAAAATCGATAATCGAAAAAATCGGGTTATAGAAGGAGTGGTCCGATTTTAATCAAATTCGATACACTCATAGACAAAGACATAAGAAAGTTTCAAGGTTGCAGTTCTTGCAATAGTGCAGAAAATCGATAGTATATATATATATATATATATATATATATATATATATATATATATATATATGTAAAAGACAAGATGTTTGTGTGTGTGTCTCTTCTTTATTTGCCTGTATGTCTGTATCTTTTTTAGCCCTTTTATTTTAGTTTTTGCTTCGGGTTTGGCTCTAAGTAGGTATAATTGTAGTTCTTAGTCTCAGCCATCATACCATTTACTCAGAGGACTTATTTAGCCTTCAAAATTCAGTTTATGACGAAAAAAACTTATTTGATATCGATAGCAGGAAATCAAAATTTTACTTACATCCATTCATTTTTCTTTCAGTCTACGGTTTCGCTTTAACTGGAAACAACTATAACTTTTTAGTCTTTTGTGCCAATGTCCAAAGAATCTGAGCTTCAGGACCATGGATTAGTTTTAAAGCTTTCATTACACCCGAGCAATGCCGGACTATACTGCTAGTATATACATAGATATGAATAGATAGATAGACAGACTAAAATAGATAGAAACTAGGATAGATAGAGAAAGTGAATGAAATGAATATGACTGGAATTCGAACTCGCTTCTCTGATTTCTCGTTCCAAGTCGATGTTTACTGCATCGTAACATATAATGAAGTACTCAGGCAAAGTAAGCGAGGAAAGTGAAATGTACGACCTGAGTTAGTTTGATGTTCATCATTTGGCCTTTTACCTTACTTATTTTATGTTAATCTATAGCTTTGTAGAAGATCGACATTTTTTCCTATAAAATTTATCTGTATTCCATGACAAACCTCATCTCTCATCTCACACCCTCCACTGAAATATTGTCGTTCTGTATCGCTCTCTTTGTTTGCTAGCCGCCAAAATCCAATTAATTTTTAAAGCATATTAGATTTGGTTTCTCGTAATCGGTGGCGGTAAAACTATGTAAATAATAATATTAATAATAATAATAAAATTGTATGAAGGAAATTTGTTAAAATTTCAATAAATTTAAATTCAAATTTAAAAAAAAAAAACATTAATTATGGAGACAGCTTCTAGCCACCAGGGCGACCTTCCGTTAATGTTAAAACAAAAAACCTGATAAGGTCGAGTGAAAACTAACATGCATAGGCTAATTTTCAGAAGCGGCCTCGGTTGAAAATAAAGGCCGCTTGTGCCCAGGAGTAACATCTGTCATGGCGAATAAAATCAAACAAGGGATTTGTAATCGCTCATTAAAATGATTTTAGCAAACCGGAAATAATGAGATAATAAATAAATAATTAGACGGAGTTACTAAATAGAAAATCTCATATAACAAATTACAAATTCTGATCATTTTTAACTTACTGATCTTCATGTTTCATCATTGGTAGCTTTAGTCGTCTTATCTTACGTAGTGAATTAAACTAATTTCTGTATGGATCGTCAAAAAAAAAAAAATGATAAAATATATGAACAGTAATTAGCTTGAAGAATCTGCTGAGGATTGAACATAATATTGTTTCCATAAAACTAGGAACCTGATAAATTAAGGTGATTTTCAAAGCGTAGTTTAGATGTGACAAAAAGAAAGAAGTATTAAGGTGATTTTCAAAGCGTAGTTTAGATGTGACAAAAAGAAAGAAGTATTAAGGTGATTTTCAAAGCGTAGTTTAGATGTGACAAAAAGAAAGAAGTATTAAGGTGATTTTCAAAGCGTAGTTTAGATGTGACAAAAAGAAAGAAGTATTAAGGTGATTTTCAAAGCGTAGTTTAGATGTGACAAAAAGAAAGAAGTATTAAGGTGATTTTCAAAGCGTAGTTTAGATGTGACAAAAAGAAAGAAGTATTAAGGTGATTTTCAAAGTGTAGTTTAGATGTGACAAAAAGAAAGAAGTACTAGTCACCCATTGAGGATTGAATTCACAAACCCTCCAACAAACGTAATTTATTCGTTCTTTACGTTTGTGAAGCCCTTTTTTCTTTTTTATTACTTTTGTGGAACTTTATGTTTACACCCTATACATTTTAATTAATTTTTGATTAAAATTTGTTTTTAATTGAGTTCCAACTTCCCTTCTCAGACGTTATATCACTGTGTCATTGATTTATTTATAAACTTTGCCAACGTAGGCCTTTGATAATGTGTTGGCCGAAAGAATTCTAATGTATAAGGTGTACTATGACGTCTATTCCGTTCAAATCTATATGTCTTTTCTGTGTGTACAAATCTCTTTTTGTATATAAATATACAGGGGTTTTCAAAAAATCTAAAAATAAAAATGGACATAGATTTCTGTCTGCTTTCTTATTAATCCCACCCCTTTAATTTTCCGTGATGAATTTTTTTTTTTTAACTTTCACCGGTAAAATATATTTGTTCATTTTGTTATTTGGCTTTTTCTAATAAATTCCTTGCTGATCATGCAAGACTTTCTAGTAGACATGGCCATTCAGCGAACTTGAACATCGGAATTTTTTTTATTATATATATATATATATATATATATATATATATATATATATATTAGTAAAAAAACTAGAATCTGTAACTCGTTTAACGACATCTTTTCCCGCAGACGCAAAGACGCAAAGTTCCAAGACTGGAGTTACTCTCTAGCTACTCGATCACTGTTTCCATGGAAACTACTTTAATCAGATCCAATCTTTACTTCCAAGTGTTCAGATCTTTGCAACGAAGATCTGCGATTCTACGTCCACATTGTCGAATGCCCCACGTTTCCTTTTTATTCCAGTCAGAAGTAAATTCCACTCAGACAACATTTTTGCTATTCTGTGGAACAAACTCCCGTTTCGATGCTCCCGGAAATATATAAATATATATATATATAGTACTGTGCAAAAGTATTAGAACTATTTTATTTTTCATGAGGAATATTGACAGAAAATAAACAATTTAATTAAAGTTATTTATTCAAAAAATGCTTTGACAAGAAAAAAATACTTACTACAAAATAAATTTAATATTTAGTAAAATAGCCTTTTGCTTTGATCACACTCTTCATTCTGTCAGGTATTGACATCAAGAGCTTCTTCAATGTATCTAATGGTATCTCCTGCCAAGCAGCTTGTATTTGTTCCCTAAGTGTGTCTTGTGAAATAACATTAGATTTATCAATTCGAGAGGGGGGAATAAGAAAAAAGTCAGTCATATCCAAGGATAATAGAATAATGTGTAGTTTCAAAATAACTTGTTTAATAGAAAATAGGAAAAGTTAAATATAACTTTTGTAATACATTTCTTTTACACTTAGTTTTAAATAATCAATATCTATTAGCAATTTACT
>JBBBDQ010032675.1:1370000-1467500 GCA_037127315.1 Ascarosepion bandense | reverse complement strand
AAGGGATGAGCCTCTTCACCTGTTCAATAGACGTGGGTGGAGTGTGAAACGGGCGATAGTTTAGTCTATCTACTCCAATTGAAAAAAAAGTTTGCTGTTTCAAACGTTGGGATTTCTTGTAATCATTATCTGCTTGTTCTGCTGCTGGGATCTTTGGGATTGCTCGCGCTTCCCATAGATCTAAACTAATTATAAACTATAATTTTGGAAAATGAAAATTTTTAAAGTTCTTAACAATTCTCCGATGCTGTACACTCTACTTGAACTCAGAAAAGGAAACAGGGGTTTTGGCATAAATATGTGTCAAACTATTAAGGGTAGCCTTAAGATTACAAACTGAATCTGAAGAACAATGAGTAAGTCGATAGATCTGCGAAGTTAAAACTTCAAAACTGACTGTTTGCCAAATAAATAATACAGAATCCAGTCTGTCCTGATATTTAACCCATAGCTGGAGAAGAAGCGATGAATTAATACCTTTCCCTAAGAGTATTTGCGCGTAACTTAATACAAAGTATTCAACTGGAATTCGAATTCGGCTCACCGATTTCTCGTCCCGAGCTAACATCTACACGACAATGTTTCACAACATTTGATGACACTATCTGGATTTTGAAGAACAATCTAGAAATTGAATATGGCATACATTATTTCAAAACTAATTTAGTACTTCACTTCAGGTCAGAGGGATATTTTTATTATATATATATATATATATATATATATATATATATATATATATATATAGTGATGTGAATTAATATCTATACATATGAATATATATTTCAGGCGAACCATCATCAGCTTCCGTCTTTATTGTACAAAGGATTTTACACGAATTTTGTACAATAAAGACGGAAGCTGATGATGGTTCGTCTGAAATAGGCCTATACTACTGATTTACTATGAAATAACGTCTGCCTTAATTTTTTCTTATATTTGCTCTATATGTATTTATATACATATATTTCTAGAGCTCACTTAGAGAGTTATCCTACCACTGTATGTACAGGATACTCCTTTGGATTCTTCTATATCTACACCGCATGCTGATATATATATATATATATATATATATATATATATATATATATATATATATGATTGTTTAATACTTAGTTTTTGGTCATAATAGGGTTAGACCAGTACACATTTGTATTAAAATGTGTTCGATACAATTATATTGTAGAACTTTTGAATATTTTCCATTTTTTAAACGTTTTAATTTGCTACCTAGGTTTCTAATATGAGTGGGGTCTTCAGGCGATTTTTAATAACACAGACACACATACACACACACACACACACACACACACACACACAAACACATATATATATATATATATATATTAATACAGGTTTCATTGAATCATATAGACAAGTTCTGTCTATTTATTTTGTGTAAGATCCGTTCGTATGATCTGATTAGCTTGATAGTGTTGTCATGGAAAGATGACAAGAAATCGCAATAATTGTTGATTTTTTTATCAGGTCTGAGCTTTCGGCTTACATAAGCCATTATCAAAGGATGAACATTTATTGTTCAGTGAACACAGAAATTATTATTAACAGAGTGGAGTTATACAGAGAATATTAGACAGATCCATTTTTTGTGTCGCACATGGCTGTAGGCCGAGAAGGAATGGTGGTAGTGGGTTTTTGTTCAATTGAGTGTATAGTGGCATAAAGGATTGGTCTGGGAACTGCTGCTACTATGGTGTGGGGGGTAAGTATAATAACTATGACCTCTCCCGTCGATTATAGGCATTGAAGTATGTTAATGGAGGTGTCGAAATTTATTTTATTTAGGCTAGGTTTAAACTGTTTGATGTAGATAGCTTCTAGAATTTTAAGTTTTCGTTTATTATTTTCTTGTCTAAGTATATGCGTATTTCCAACAAGTGTTTTCCTAAGAAGTGTGTGTTGATAGCCATGGTGTTTTAAATGTCGGAATATGTTAGAATTTTCATTTAAGTGCAATGTAAGTCTCCGCGAAAGCGAGTTAGTAGTATGTCCAATGTAGGTATTATTTAGTTTGTTAGAGATACATTCTCGAAAGGGGCATTTAAATTTATATACTACATTGTTTTTTTTTTTGCAAATCGCTAACGGTGGGGGAGGAGTCGTTGCGGACGATTGAGTTGGATGTTGTGGATTTAGCGTAGTAGATGATAAATTTAATTCTTTTGTTGGGGTCTGTCGGAGAGATATTAGTGTTTATGAGTTTTTTAGGATATTTTCATCTAGTTGGTAGTTGGTGTGCATTTGGCTACGATATAAGAGAGTGATATGTTTGGGGTTGGTTGGGCTATTACCATGTGTTGTTTTTTTCGTGTTCAGGTTTGTAAGGAAATGTCGTATTTGTTCATCAACTATGTAGTTAGGAAAATTATTGTTGATGAGTGTCTGTTTTATGTTATTTAGTTCACTGTGGAGGATGTGTTTTGTAGACGAGTTGGTTTTTGCTCGATGTAGTAGATTTTTTTATGATTGCTAATTTGTAATAGTGGGGGCATTCACTAATATAATTAAGTGTGGAGGGATTTTTGTTGGTAGGTTTTTTATATGGTGAGATATATATATATATATATCTTTTTGGCATTACATAACCCACAGAGGTTGATATGCCATTAAACAAAACTCCAGCTCTAACTCAAGATGATTTTAAGTTTCACAGTGTGAGAATATTACAAACTTTAACATCAGAAGTTTCAAAATTAGATTATTTTGATTTTCTTGTTGATAATTTAGTGAAATCTCCAAAAATAAAAACAAAATTATATTCTTTTAGTTGATGAATTTTATGCCAAGATTGATATATTGAAGGTTACTTATTTCGTTTGGCTGAAAATTTTGTGAAGTTAGCAAAAACCGTGTTGGACATCATGGTAAAATGTTTAAATGGTGGACCAAAACTTTTATTTAAAAATTTAGAGTTGGAGTTATTTAAAATGATCCAAGTTGCAAAATTAGAGACAACTTTTTATATGAAAACTAGTTTAGATGTTGTTGATGCAATCAAACGGTCAACCAATTGGAGTAGTATGTAGCAATAACAGGCCCCATCAATCATTTTTTTCCAAAAATTTGACATTGTTTTTTTTTATAAACCGTGGATAACTAAAAATGGATTCTACTTACTTTTTGATTATGTCCACCATTTTAAAAATATTCAAAATAATTAGATTATTTGAACTATTTCTGAATTATTGTTTATTCTGAAAGCAAAAAATGATTGCAAAGTGAGAAATTGTAAAAGCTCTTTTTTGAATATGAAAAAAAGAAAAACTCAATTCGTTATGCTCCCCAAACTAATTGTAGCAGTTTACCCAAAACCTGTTCAACGACAAAATGTTTCCCATTGTTTAAAAGATTTTATAATCACATTTTAGCTGATATTAAACGCTCATTATTAAAAGGGAAGAATACGACAGAAAAGTTAAATTATTTGATAAAGTTAAAGTTTTAGAAAATTGTCTGTGTCAAAGAATTATAAGCTAAGAAAAATGGTTAAATTTTCGTTTTAGGCCCAGAAGGCTTTTCCCCCTTCAAATTTATCCAAAATAGCATTATTTCTGTGCAAATGCATATGATGAACTCAAATCAACAATTAGTTATTGAAGAAACCTACCATTATTGATCTGAAAGACCAGAAAAAATCGAACTACATCCCGCTCATTTTGTCTCCCGTAACTCTAACGAAGTCATGTAATTAACAGCAGAATGACGTTCTGCGTAGGAAACAAATTTCGGCCGTTTTACTTAACCTTTACTGAAACTTCCGCCTATTTACTTCTTGTAATGAAAATAATACGCGTAGGAATACAATAGCGTACTACTTTCATTACAGGAAGTAAATAGAAGGAAGTTTCAGTAAAAGAAGTAAATCGGCCAAAAATAGACCGAAATTTGTTGTCCTACGCCGACAGACATTCAGTAGTTAATTACATGACTGCGTTAGAGTTACAGGAGACAAAATGTAGTTCGATTTTTTTCTGGACGTTCAGATCAAAAAAGATAGATTTCTTCCATAACTAATTGTTGATTTGAGTTCAGCATATACGTTTGCACAGAAATAATGCTATTTTGGATAAATTTGTAGGGGGAAAAAGGCTTCGGGACCTAAAACGAAAATTTACTGAAAAATGATCTTTTTTTTTTTTATTTTTCCTAATTCTGGAAAAATGATTGAGAATGGGAAGAAATCAATTAAAATAAATAAAATCAACAAGAGTTTAGCACCTGAACATATAAGCAATGGCTTCATTTACATTTGTTCCCTGTTTAGGATGTGGTTTCCGGCTTTCTCTTTTCAAATCTTTTCACTCATTTCTTTTTTTTTTTTCAATTGGAGTAGATAGGCTAAACTATCGCCCGGTTCACACTCCACCCACATCTATTGAACAGGTGAAGAGGCTCATCTCTTGTTCCCTGTTTAGGATGTGGTTTCCGACTTTCTCTTTTCCAATCTTTTCACTCTTTTCTTTTTTTTTTCAATTGGAGTAGATAAGCTAAACTATCGCCCGGTTCACACTCCACCCACATCTATTGAACAGGTGAAGAGGCTCATCCCTTATTCCCTGTTTAGGATGTGGTTTCCGACTTTCTCTTTTCCAATCTTTTCACTCTTTTCTTTTTTCTTTTTCAATTGGAGTAGATAGACTAAACTATCGCCCGGTTCACACTCCACCCACGTCTATTGAACAGGTGAAGAGGCTCATCCCTTGTTCCCTGTTTAGGATGTGGTTTCAGGCTTTCTCTTTTCCAATCTTTTACGTAGCCCCCTACACATCAGTGGCGTTACCGCTTTGCTCGGGGTGACATGATTAACAAAAAAAAAAAAAAGTAGTGGCTTTAGTTTTGGTAGCTTGGACAATTTATCACAGACTATTTAGAAAATGAATTTGGAAAAACATCAGGAAGAGCGTATTTTATAACAGCTCAAAATGTTATTGAAAAATGTTAAAATTGAAAAAAAAAAAGCTATAAGTAAAAAATTACAACCATAATTACTAAAAGTATGGACATTTTTTGAATGACTTACTAGTCTTTGAAACTAGAATCTCTAAAAATAGTAAAACGTCACCTTTGTATATACGTGGCTATGTTACAAGAGCGATTATCATACAGAAGAGGAAATATTTAATAATATTAGTTTTTATTTTTTTTTATTTTTAAAGAATATAAACATTTTTGAAAGAAATAGACTGCGGTAATTTAAAAATTCCACTGGCTACAACAATGATGCCAGATACTTTTTTTAATTTTCTCTCTTTTTACAAATATTTAATTGGTTAACTCTCCAAATTATCCTGTTAATTGATAATGTATTCTTGTTAATGTGAATTCATTTTAACTTTTAAAATTGTGTACTGGTAATATCTATTGTTGCATCAGTAAAAACAGTATTTTTTTCCACTTTTGTGAAGCAAATTTTATTGTAATAAGAATCACAACAAATTTTATAAGATTATCAAAATTATTATTTCTCTGAAATTCACATTTTGTAAAATGCTGAAACTGCATTCTGATTATACAATTATATTTTCTGTAATTCACTGGAATAAAAAAAAGTAATTCATTATTTTTGCATTATTATCTAAAAGTTTCTCATTTATGGTTAACTAGCAGTATAGCCCGGCGTTGCTCGGGTGTAATGGAGCTCAAACTCTTTGGACGTTGGCACGAAAGACTAAAAAGCAATGTTGTTTCCAGTTAAAGCGAAACCGTAAACTGAAAGAAAAAGCAATGGATATAAGTCAAATTTTGATTTCCTGGTATCGATATCAAATAAAATTTTTTTCGTCGTAAACTGAATTTTGAAGGCTAATTAAGTCCTCTGAGTAAATGGTATCATGGCTGAGACTAAGAACTACAATTATACCTACTTAGAGCCAAACCCGAAGCAAAAATTAAAATAAAAGGGCTGAAAAACTTATTTTGATCAGACCCGGTATTTTGCCTTTTATTTATATATAATCGATTTTCTGCACTATTGTAAGATCTGCAACCTTGAAACTTCTGAATATCGTTTCTTATGTCTTTGCCTATAAGTGTATCAAAATTGATTAAAATCGGACCACTCCTTCTATAATCCGATTTTTTCGATTATCGATTTTCGATATTTATCAGGTGTACCTCGACACAAACCTTAGCTAAGAACACTCGCAGACGCTTATAGTACAACTGTGTGAATTTTCAAGGAAATCGGTTCAGCCGTTTCGGAGTCTATAAGTAACGGATACACACACACAGAGACACACACAAACACACTCAGAGACAAAGTTTCATTTATAAATAAATTTAGATTAGATAATGAAATTTTTGTTTATTTAGGTATTTTATGGTGTTTTTGTTCTTTCTTTGTACATTTTAAATTCTGGAAAAAGTCAATAATTATAGGCTGCTTACAAATATTATATAAACATTATTAACAAGATCCTTCTTAAAAAACCTTCTCGTTAATTGTTATTTAGTAGTAATTTAGGTCTCTATATGTGGATGTGGACATAGTGAGTCGTATAGTTGCCAAGCCTAGTATGAGAATAGTCTTGGTCTAATTACACATATTTAGATATTTTCTATAAATAAAAATTTAGTAACATATATACACGTACATGTGTTTACGTGTGTGTGTATATATATATATATATATATATATATATATATATTGATGATTATCCACGTATACTGTCTTACTATGTATAGGAAAGAGTATTAATAAAAAGTTTCTGATTTTTAAAAAAACGTACTTTTTTAAACAGTATTTGTTTATTTTTAATGTAGTTTTATATTTCAAACCGTCCTCGGTTCTTCATCGGAAACAAGTGATTTTTAATTTTAATTCTAATTTTAAAAAAATCACTTGTTTCCGATGAAGAACCGAGGACGGTTTGAAATATAAAACTACATTAAAAATAAACAAATACTGTTTAAAAAAGTACGTTTTTTTAAAAATCAGAAACTTTTTATTAATACTCTTTCCTATATATATATATATATATATATATATATATATATATATTATTATTACCTCTTTCTCTCTTTTCTACTCCACATGTATATATATATATATATATATATATATATATATTATTCTACCTCTTTCTCTCTTTTCTACTCCACATGTATATATATATATATATCATTAAATAAAGTAGACGTCATAATTATCCCAAACCCGAGGAACCTTTCGGCCAACACATATCAAGGACTTCGTTGGCTTAATTAAAAAGGGGTCAAAACAAAGGACAAAAGCAAAGGATTACTCACAAAACTGGGAGTAATATATATATTGTGTGTATTTAGGCAGCATTTTTTCATTGATGCATGTTTCATTAAATAATATAGACAAGTCTTGTCGATTTATTTTTTGTACATTTTTTTCACATCGTCTGATAAGCTTAATAGCATTAATGAAACATGCATCAATATATATATATATTTTTTTTCAAAAAAATCACCTGAAGAAGAAGCAGTCCACATATAGAGCTAGCTTCGAGACCCGAAAATTTTTGTGTAGTGATACTATGAATTTATAAACTATTGTAACAACTATTACACTATATATATATATATATATATATATATATATATATATATATTGGCAAGAAACAAAGTCAATGTCATACTTACAGGCATTTAATGATGATGGAACAACAATAGATGGACCAAACGATAGGAAACACGAAAACGACCGGTTTCAATCCCGTTTTACATCAGGGTCAACTGATTTTTAAAAATTTTAATTTAAGTTACAGGGTCTGGATTCGATATATGTTTAAAACCAGGACACTATTTTTCTTTTAACAGAGAGCATGTGCATGTGCTATCGGACTCCATATTATGACCATTTAGTGCCTACTCGTACCCTTCCCATTTTTCCCTTGTCTGTTGTGATTCATTTTCATCTTTTAATATTTTAAAATGTTAAATAATTGAATTTTTGAATGCCTGTAAATATGAAATTGGCTTTGTTTCATGCCATTATAAAATTTTGTGCCTACAATAATATATATATATATATATATATATATATATATATATATATATATATGTAAACATGTTACGGAAATTAACGAAATTTAACGAAACTTGGTTATAAGCAACCGACAATTTGTAATGAATTATTTTGAACGTTATTTTTACCGATACTCGTATTTAAGTAGATATTCTGTTTTTAATTAAACTGTATTTTATATTTATATCTACCGGCCTGATTATTTCACGATAAATTTTTATGACGAAATATGGTTTGTTTACGATGGATCGAAAATTGTGTTATATAAGCATGATAAAAAACCTCGTCTGATCAAGAGGCTATTCATCGTCGAGTGGTTAAGACAGTACCAGATCAAATGGTAGCTTCCCCTATGTAAATAGGGGTCGCAGGTTCGAATCCTGCTGGATAGCACACATTTTTGTCATAAAAATTTATCGTGAAATAATCAGGCCGGTAGATATAAATATAAAATACTGTTTAATTAAAAACAGAATATCTACTTAAATACGAGTATCGGTAAAAATAATTCATTACATACATACATACATATATATATATATATATCCAGGTGAAGAGGACTCAAGGTTTTATTATTTTGAGTGCCCCGGCAGTTATTTTATTATGGACAGTGCTCAATATAATGAGTATTATGGAGCTTAATATAATTATATAGTTATGAATTAATTGTACATTGCGACACGAAAATTTCTATGTTTCGAGATAGATTCTCAGCATCAAAATGAAATGTAAATCATCTGTACAACCAACAGCAACATTGCCTGATGAGAATCTCGAAATATAGAAATTTCCGTGTCGCAATGTACAATTAATTCCTAACTATAAATATATATATATATATATATATATATATATATATATATAAATATTATGACTGGTCTCTCGTACTCGAGGATACCCGTCTACCAGGGCGGCTAGCTAATCCACATTGTAAACACGCACTCAGGTACACTTGTGTTTGTTCAACACCCACAGAGATCCCTTGTGGCGTATATTGCAACTATGCTGAGCAGACCTTAGTTACAGTTTATGGGAGAGAGCGCATTATCTAGCGTGAGCAGCACTCTGAACAAGGCCAGGACGCTCAAACCCTCGGTCAGAATTGCTTCTGACTTCGAGATAGCACATCCATCGACGACTCTTCAACGGGATCCGTCTACACAATTTCACTCCCAAGGCTTGGGTCAACACTTGATGTGGTTTTCAGACATTTTCCAAAGCTGGGATGCACCCCCCCCCATACAGATAGCAAGAATCACCTTTCTGACAAATCGACAATGGTGAGATTCGAACCAGGGCTTCATGGTCAGAAAGCGAACGTTCTATGTTTGTATATATATATATATATATATATATATATATATATATATATGTATATATATCGGATGAAAATATATTTAGAAACTAAACACTTATAAAGGATATATTGTTTAAAATTCTGATGAGATGTCTTGTCCGTGTTAGATTTTTTTCCATCAGTTAGTTTTGATCAGTATATTCTCTGTCCTTCAAATGATTTCCGCATCTTCTTATCTTCAGGTTAAAAATCTCATGAAAGACTTCACTCAGACGTTGAACTGCGTCTTTTGTTTCATGCATCTTTCTCTTTATTCAATACACTTTCTTTTCCATTTGTCTCTTTTCTACTCCACTTTATTCTTCCACTTTCTCTCTTATCTACCCCTCTTATTCTTCCTCTTCTCTCTTTTCTACCCTCTTTATTCTTCCTCTTTCTCTTTTCTACCCCTCTTTATTCTTCCAATTTCTCTCTTTTCTACTCCCCTTTATATTTCTCTACTTTTCTCTCTTATCTACCCTCTTATTCTTCCTCTTTCTCTCTTTTTCTACTCCCTTTATACTTCCTCTTTCTCTCTTTTCTACCCTCTTTATTCTACCTCTTTCTCTCTTTCTACCCCTCTTTATTCTCTCTTCCTCTTTCTCTCTTTTTCTATCCCTCTTTATTCTACCCCTTTTCTCTTTTGCTACCTCTTTATTCTACCTCTTTCTCTTTCTACCTCTCTTTTATTCTTCCACTTTCTCTCTTTTTCTACCCCTCTTTATTCTTCTCCTTCTTCTCTCTTTTTCTATCCCTCTTTATTCTACCCCTTTCTCTCTTTCTACCCTCTTTATCTCTACCTCTTTCTCTCTTTTCTACCCCTCTTTATTCTTCCTCTTTCTCTCTTTCTACCCCTCTTTATTCTACCCCTCTTCTTTTCTACCCTTTATTCTTTCTCACTTTTCTCTCTTTCTACCCCTTTATTCCTCACTCCCTCTTTCTCTTTTCTACTCCTCTTTATTCTTTCCTTTCTTTTCACTCCCTCTTTATTCCCAATTCCTCTTTCTCTCTTTCTACCCCTCTTCCTCTTCTCTCTTTCTACCCCTCTTTATTCTTCCTTTTTCTCTCTTTCTATCCCCTCTTTATTCTACCCTTCTCTTTTTCTACCCCTCTTATTCTTCCTCTTTCTCTCTTTTCACCCTCTCTTTATTCTTCCTCTTTCTCTCTTTCTACCCCTTTTATTCTTCCTTTTTCTCTCTTTCTACCCCTCTTTATTCTTTCACTTTTCTCTCTTTTCTACCCTCTTTATTCTACCTCTCTTTCTCTCTTTCTCTGCTCCTCTTTATTCTTCCTCTTTCTCTCTTTTCTACCTCTCTTTATCTACCTCTTTCTCTCTTTCTACCCCTCTTTATTCTTCCTCTTTCTCTCTTTTCTACCCCTCTTTATTCTTCCTTTTTCTCTCTTTTTCATCCCTCTTTATTCTACCCTTTCTCTCTTTCTACCCCTCTTTATTCTTCCTCTTTCTCTCTTTCTACCCCCCTCTTTATTCTTCCTCTTTCTCTCTTTCTACCCTTTATTCTTCTCCTTTTTCTCTCTTTCTACCCCTCTTTATTCTTCACTTTCTCTCTTTCTACCCCTCTTTATTCACTCCTCCTCTTTCTCTCTTTTCTACTCCTCTTTATTCTTCCTCTTCTCTCTTTCTCTACTCCTCTTTATTCTTCCACTTTCTCTTTCTACTCCTCTTTATTCTTCCTCTTTCTCTTTTCTACTCCTCTTTATTCTTCTCCTCTTTCTCTTTCTACCCCTCTTTATTCCACCTCTTTCTATTTTCTACCCCTCTTTATTCTTCCTTTCTCTTTTCTACCCTCTTTATCTGTCTCTTTCTCTCTTTTTCTACCCCCTCTTTATTCTTCCTCTTCTTTCTCTTTCTCTACTCCTCTTTATTCTTCCGCTTTCTCTTCTCTACTCCTCTTTATTCTTCAGCTTTCTCTCTTTCTACTCCTCTTTATTCTTCCGCTTTCTCTCTTTCTACTCCTCTTTATTCTTCCTTTTCTCTCTTTTCTACTCCTCTTTATTCCTTCCGCTTTCTCTCTTTTCTACTCCTCTTTATTCTCCCTCTTTCTGTATTTTCTACCCCTCTTTATTCTTCCTCTCTCTCTCTCTGTTCTACTCCTCTTTATTCTCCCTCTTTCCGTCTTTTCTACTCATCTTTATTTTTCCTCTTTCTCTCTTTTCTACTCATCTTTATTTTTCCTCTTTCTCTCTTTTCTACTCATCTTTATTCTTCCTCATTCTCTCTTTTCTACTCCTCTTTTTTCTTCCTCTTCCTCTCTCTTTTCTACTCCTCTTTATTCCCCATTAGTCTCTCTTTTTTACCCCTATATTTGCCCTATTCTTCTCCTTTTCTACCCTCTTTATTCTCTATCTGTCTATCTTTTTTACTTCTCTTTATTCTCCATCGGTTTCTCATTTCTACTCCTCTTTATTCTTTATCTGTCTCCCTTTTCTGCTCCTCTTCCTCATTTTTTTCTCCTCTATATTCTCTTTCTGTTTTTCTTTTCTACAACTTTATTTTTCATCTTTCTCTCTTTTCTATCCTTCTCTTATTTTTCTTTATTTTCCATCATTCCTCCTTTTCTTTCATTTTTTCCTTCTTTTCTTTTCCTTTTTTCTTTTCCTTCTTTCTTTTCTTTCCTTCTTTTTTCTTTTCCTCCGTTTTTCTTTTTCGTCTTTTTTCTTTTCCTCCTTTTTTCTTTTCCTTCTTTTTTCTTTTCCTCCTTTTTTTCATCTTTTTCTTTTCATTTTTTCATTCTTTCTGTTTTTCAAAAGGATTTGAAATCGCCATTTTTTCTAAACAGTTTATAAAACGATATTTGTTTTTCTTTTTTGTTAGCTTTTCGTGTCATGATTTCTCTTGAGGCAAAACAGGCATTTATAAAAAAATTTCACTTATTTCTTGTAAAGTTTTTTTTTCATTTTACGCATACAATTATTTTTTAAGTTTCTTTTTCTAAATGAATGAATTTTTTTTTTAATTTATACAAATAGATTAAATTTTCTCGTTTTTATGAAAAATGGATGAATTCTTTTATTTTCTTTTTGTTTCGCAACGAAATATTTTTCTATTTTTGTTTTGCAACAAAATCTGTTTGTCTCTTGAATTTGATCGTCTATTTTTCAATGTTTATTTCTAATTTATATATTTTTTTAACCTTGACTAAATGGTTGATTCTTTTGTCTTAAATTTAAAAATGAAAGAAAGCAAAATAACTGAACCAAACAAATGAAAGAGTTCTTGAAAACCGAAATGTTCTTAAAACAAAAAAACAATTGAAATAAAATATTAAAAAAATCGGATTTACACATGTAAATATTTGATGTGGCGACAGGGTGGTCGGAAGAATTTTTGTTTTTTTTTCTTAGTTATTGTGTTTTTTTTAATTTAAAAAATTAAACTTTATATTTGATACAGCAGAAATTAAGAATTTTAGTTTACTGAGTTTCCGATGAAAAGTTAATAATTTTAAATAAAGTGATCAAATAAAGTTTCAGGTCATAAAATAAAAATGAAGTAACATTATTAATAATGGTGATAATAATAATCCTCTTTATTATGATAAAAACCGTTGTGTATATAACTATATATATGTTTATCTATATATCTATCTAAACTTATTTATAAATGGAACTTTGTCTGTGTGTGTGTGTGTTCGTTACCTATAGACTCCGAAACGGCTGAGCCGATTTTCTTGAAAATTTACACAGTTGTACTATAAGCTTGGTTTTGTGTCGAGGTATCCCCGATAAATATCGAAAATTGATAAACGAAAAAATCGGGTTAGAAAGAAGTAGTCCGATTTTAATCAAATTTGATACACTCATAGACAAAGACATAAGAAACGATATTCAGATGTTTCAAGGTTGCAGTTATTACAATAGTGCAGAAAATCAATAATATATATATATATAAAGGCAAGATGTTTGTGTGTGTGTCTGTTTATCTGCTGTATGTCTGTATTTTTTCAGCCCTTTTATTTTAGTTTTTGCTTCAAGTTTGGCTCTAAGTAGGTCTAATTGTAGTTCTTAGTCTCAGCCATGATACCATTTACTCAGAGGACTTAACTGACATTCAAAATTCAGTTTACGACAAAAAAAACTTATTTGATATCGATACCAGGAAATAAAAATTTGACTTACATCCATTCATTTTTCTTCAATCTACGGTTTCGCTTTAACTGGAAACAACATTGCTTTTTAGTCTTTCGTGCCAACGTTCAAAGTGTCTGAGCTCCAAGACCATGGATTAGTTTTAAAGCTTTCATTGCACCCGAGCAATGGGCTATAGTGCTAGTCTCTCTATATATTTATATCACTCCTGTCACGTTCTATTTTTTTTTCTTATGTCTTAATGTAAAATACTCAATAATAGGCATATCAATACATATGTTGCTGTCATTTTTGACCGAAAGGGCCCACTCGTAATAATAATAAAAGACCACAAGATCAGAATTTTCTTTCTTATTGGCGTAGCGGTCCCTGCAGATTGTAATGTAGGTTTGAAGGTCTGAAAAAAAATTATGAAAACACAAGAATCTGGAAATAGAAATCTAAAAAAAGTTGCACATGTCCATCCGTAATACTAGTTGTAATTGGAGCCCTCAGATTGATTAGAAAACAATCCGATAGACTCGTTGAAGGAATTTCTGGTAGCCCACGCCTTAAAGAAATACAACAAATTGTACTCACAAGTCCCGATCACACAGTACGAAGAGCTGGATATATGTAAACTGTGTGTGATCTTAGGTTTATTTTTTTTTACAAAAATGCTCATTGGAAAATATCATGAAGCAATTTCTGAGATTTAAGTCTCTGGTAGGGGCCCAAATGTAATGTGCATACTGTAGAAATCAAATGAAATAATAATATTAATATACAAAGACTTATAATTTTTTGTAAATTTATTTTATTTGTATATTTGCATAATTTTTTAACATAACCTGAAGAAGACACACATACTGTCGAAACAGTGTTGAACATTGTCAGACACTGTTTTTTCTTCTTTTTTTTTCTTAAATCGTGCTCTCCTTCCAGGTGCTGAAAATTACTGGAAAAGTTTTTACATTTGGTTTGTTTAATAATAATAATAATAATAATAATAAAACACCTGAAAACAACAAAGGATTGGATGATACAATTAGTAAGGCAACATGAAGAAAGAAAGAAAAAATATTCAATTATAAAAGAAGGCAGTAAATACAAACAAGATTTACAGTTAGTAGATTCTGTAGAAAAGCTTTTGCTTTTCTACAGAACCAACTATTGCGGATAGAAGCCAAGAACCAACTATTGCGGCAAAAAATATGAAAATGAAAGCCAAAGATAAAGCTCTTGAACAGATGAAACAGCGCTGGCAAGACAAACCTCTGCATGGCCAATATCCAGTACGTGCCAATAAATCCAATGTTGACAAAGTTAATACTCATCGATGGTTACGTGCATCTGGATTAAAGTCTGAAACTGAAGGCTTTATTCTTGCAGCACAAGACCAAAGTCTTTTCACGAGAAACTTTTAGACAAATATTATGCATAATATGGATCCAAAATGCAGGTTTTGCGATAAACACCAAGAAACAATAGACCACCTAATCTCAGGCTGTTCTGTGCTTGCCCCAAATGAATATAAAAATCGCCACGATAGAGTTGGGCAATATTTACATTGGGCAATGTGCAAACATTATGGAAAAGCTGTAAACAAACACTGGTATGAACATCACCCAGCACCGGTTACAGAAATAGAAGATGTAACCATTCTATGGGATTACACCATCTACACAGACAGAAAAATTGAAGCAAACAGGCCAGACATTATTGTTAAAAACCAGAAGGAGAAAACTTGTCTATTAATTGATAGATTTTGTTTTTACCTCCCGAAGAAACGTACCCAATGTTGAAACAAACATATGATTGCCGAGGACATATATTAAAAAATAATGTACATGTTCTAAAACATAATTTATAATAAATATTCACAGCTCTATACATCATATATCGAACACTGTTTTAAATTAATGTTTTGGACGGAAAAAATTCTTTCTTCATTCTGTACCCACTCGGATATATATATATATATATATATATATATATATATATATATATATATATATATATTGTAAATTTTCGTTTTAAGTCCCGAAGCTTACAGTCGTTGGTATTCCCAAGCCGTCACCCATCTAAGTACTGGCAAAGCTCGACGTTGTATAGAAACGAGGTTTTTTGACGTGATATGACCGTAAGCACATTATTACTACTAAAATTTACAGCATATGATATTGTTGCTGGTAAGAATTTTATTTGATAGCAACACTCGTGGCTTAAGGGTCATGACGTTAAACTACTTAAAACGCATGAGGATAACTCTTCTTCTTTTATGTGCCCTGTCCGTTCAAGACGTAGTTGGTCATGGCTTTCCATGTCTCTCTATCGCTGGTGGCTGCTAGCACGCTTTCTCCAGTTACACCACGTAACCCCCGTTCTGTCATCCACCTGCTCAGGCCCTTCAAATATATTATCCCCTGTCTCATTATTACCTCTATCTGGCCTGTTAGAATCAGGTTCTCCAAGCCCTCCTTCCTCATTGCATGTCTCAGGAGCTTTAGCTATCTCTTCCTTCTACTCGATATTATTTTCCTTTTCGTTTCCATCATTTCCAAGACCTCATCATTGATCACATGCTCGGTCCATGATATTCGCAGCATCCTTCTGTAAAACCACATTTCAGTTGCGTTAAGTTTTTCCTTCATCTTTGATGATATTGTCCAGCATTCTCTACCATACTGACATCACATAGCAATCCAGCACACTCTTCTTTGTTTCTAGTGAAATTTTCTGTTTCTTAAGACTTTACTCAACTTCTGGAATGCTTCCTTTGCCATCCCAATTCGCCTTCGGATCTCTGTGTCGCACTTTCCGTCTTCTGTTAGAACATTTCCCATATATTTAAACTTCTGTACCTGCTTGATTTTAGTATCCCCCACCCGTATTTGACATTTTGTGTTGCTTTTTTGGCTGATGACCATGCATTCGGTTTTCTTGCAGTTTATTTGTAGTCCTTTCTTGTCACTTTCTTCAGGTACCTTCTGTAGGCGGTTTTGTAGTTTCCTTTCCGTGTCTGCTATCAGCACTGTATCATCTGCGTACCTTATGTTGCTCAAATTGTGGCCTCCGATGAGGAATCCTGGCATTATATCTAGGGTCCGCAGAATAGTCTCACTGTACAAGTTGAATAGATCCGGTGAAAAGATACATTACGTATGCAAATTATTAACTTCCTGCCCCAAGAGAATGAGCAGAATGACGAGAGAGTTCTATAGCATTTATACTAAGCTGTTTGATTAATTCCTCTTAGTAACTAATCAACTAACGGAAAATTTCATGATGAACAAGATCATCATATTAAGCAATTTTCAGTTTCATGCCTTCAAGCTGGTGATGTTTCGTTCGATTTGACGCGTTCATTACCAGGGCAGACATTTTTTTTTCATTACAAAACAAATAACTTGTGTACAAAAACTTATTTTTTTATAGATTTAAATATTTTTATACTTGAAATTTTAAAAAAAATTATAACTTGAAGAAGACAAACGTACTGTCGAAATATGGTTTAACATTGTCAAAGCCCAATATGCCCATTATGACAACCTTGGCTAGTAAGATTATACCATGCATAACCTTGTAGGTGAGGTTCAATTAGAAATACCTTCAACTCAGGTCAGCCATTCCGCTAAGACGTCTCCGATTGTCAGTTATCTACGTATGACTTCCAAGTCGCGTTGACAACCACATCATTCAAACTTATAATAAAAAAAATCTTATAATGATAGTTACCTATGCAGGACTACTAACTTCCCTCCCCGAAAGAATGAACAGAAAAATAGGAAAGTTCCATAAGATTTATACTGAACTGTTTGATTAATTCATCTTCGTAACTCATCAACTAAGGAAAGTTTCATGATGAACAAGATCATCATCATATTAAGCCGGTCTCAGTTTCATGCCTTCACGATGGCAGCGTTTTATTCTCTTTGAAGCGTTAATTACCAGTGCAGACATTTTTTTAATTACAAAACAAACAACGTGTGTACAAAATCTTATTTTTTATAGATTTATATATTTTTATACTTGAAATGTTTAAAAATATATAACCTGAAGAAGACAGACGTGCTGTCGGAATATGGTTTAACATTGTCAAACACTGAATATTTTTTCTTTTCATTTTCTTTTCTTAAATCACGCTCCTCTTTTATCTTCTTCTTATTTTGTCTTTTCGTTCTGTAGAAAGAGTTACCACCATGTTTCAAACTAAGACTTCAAGAGAAAATTCTTTAAAATTTTTTTTCTCAGAATATTTTTAAAAAATTTCTTCACCTCAATAATGCCACCACGACGCAGGGCCTTACTGAGTGTGAAAGAATATAACCAAAAAAAAAAAAAAAAAAAAAAAGAACGTTTTTAAGGAAAGAGAACAATGAAAGAAGAAGAATTAAGAAGATATACGATAACAATTGACATTCTGTTTACATTTTTGAAGGTCAAAGTTAACTGGTAAACAAAAAGCCGGAAGAGAGTTCCATCAGAAAGAAGAAACCGTTAGCAAAAACAAAAACAAAAAAACAAAAAAAACTTGCGGTTACATTTAGCCATTTTAACTATAAGCTGATGAAACTTTGCCCCAAACTAGTGGTAGTCGTATAAAATCTAGGTACCGCAGAAGAATTCTCATGAGAATAAGGAGCATGAAAATATTTATAGTAAAACTACATTACGGCGGCGGTAAACTGAAGCCAAGATGCCAGATCAGGACTAATGATATTGCTGATTCTTCTTTAGATTTTATAAAATATCACTAAACATATAGCAGAAGCATCAGAATAAAACAGTTGACCAAATTTTCTAGCAGAAGAGCGAACAGTTGACACAATAACTTTCTAATTCATTCCAGCGGAAAATCTTAGTCCAAGAAGGCGCAATGAGCCAGTCTCCTGGGGATAAATTCAGGCGATAAAAATTGTCTAGCACGACACAGTGGACCAACATTCCTAGCTGCAGACCTAGTAATTGATTCAATATAATCTTTCCATTTCATATCAGCTGAGAATTGTAGATTTATAGATATGTAAGATAGATTCTGGAGGGCAAAGTTATCTCATATGGCACAGTGAACCAACTTTTCTAGCTGCACACCTAGAAATTGATTTAATATAATCTTTCCATTTCATATCAGCTGAGAATTGTAGATTTATAGATATGTAAGATAGATTCTGGAGGGCAAAGTTATCTCATATGGCACAGTGGACCAACTTTCCTAGCTGAAGACCTAGTAATTGATTCAATATAATCTTTCCACTTCATGCTAACGTTAATCTGAGATGGTGCAAGGGATCACTCTCCTGGGGGTTAGCATCAACCTTGCTGATGGAAAGCGAAAAATGTTTCTCTCAGACAAGTAGTGGGCAGTTTTGTTTGACGGGCGTTAAAATTAAGAAGCCATTTCTTGCCCCAGTTAAGAATACATACAAACTGATTAGGTGCCATGTAATCAGAAATTTTAAAATGTTATGTAATTGGAATGATTGCATAGAGATTAACCTGCACGAGATGTGGGAATTAAACTTAAATTGGGTTTTTTGCAATTCTTTTACAGTAACGACCGTAATTATTAGACCGCCCCAGTTTTTTTTTTAAGAAATGATGTATTTCATACTATTTTTAGTACTTATTGCCAAATGAAAATAGAATGGTTCTTTTATTATTATTACTTTGCAAAACTTTACAAGGCCAGGAAGCAAAAATGAACTCGTCCGAATCACCCTAAATTTTCTTCGTTCTTTCATTGATGAAAATGCAATATAGGTAATTATTAAATATCTCTAAACTCATTTGATGCACATACTGTGCAGTATTAACAAAAGAGCCATTCTATTTTCATTTACAATCATTCACTTGGCAATAAATACGAAAAAAATAGTATGAAATACATCATTTTTGTAATCCACTGGGGGTGGCCTAATAATTATGGCCAGTAGTGTATTTTAGAATAATCAACAATTTGATAGGCGTCAATATTTCTATCATTCAAAGTGCTTCCCAAACAGGTAATGTTGCTGTCTTGAGATGCCACATTACACAGATTTCTACTTCGAGGCCCTTATTATTATTATTATTATTATTATTATTATTATTATTATGTTGTAATTTTTTCATCATATTTCGATTTCTGCTATGGTCACACTAACTTTCAAGTCTGCGGGAAGACCTAAGGCAGGTCGTGGTGTGTCGTTATGACCCTATTTCATGTTTTTCTATCTCCCCTATCATCCCGAGAGTTACATAGACAAAGTTCTCCTTAGTGTGTGGGCTGTACTTCATAAGACAATTTTTTGTATATCTCTTAAGCTGGGGTTTCTAGGGTTTTTATCAATTTATGTTTTGTTCCCTTTTTTATCATTCCAAGTGCTCCTACTATCAGTAGTACTATTCTTGTTTTCAGTTTCCACATTTTTTCTATTTCAATTTCCAGGTTTTTATATTTTCACAGTTTTTCGAATTCCTTCGTTGCTATGTTACAATTCGCTGGACAAGTCATATCAATAATAGGCAAGATTTTTCTTTCTGGTTTTTAACAATAATGTCCGGCCTATTTGCTTCAATTATTCTGTCTGTGTAGATGGTGTAATCCCATAGAATGGTGACATCTTCTATATCTGTAACCGGTGCTGGGTGATGTTCATACCAGTGTTTGTGGACAGATTTTCCATAGTGTTTGCACATTGTCCAATCTAAACATTGCCCCACTCTATTGTGACGATTTTTATATTCACTCGGGGCAAGTACAGAACAACCTGAGATTAGATGGTCTATTGTTTCTTGTTGTTTATCACAGAACCTGCATTTTGGATCCACATTATTATGTATAATATTTGCCTGAAAGTTCCTTGTGAAAAGACTTTGGTCTTGCGCTGCAAGAATAAAGTCTTCAGTTTCAGACTTTAATCCAGATGCATGTAATTTTTTCAATATCATTTACACCTGGGTATTTATAAGCTTCTTCTGGCTTTAATTTTTTTATTGTCACAGCAGGGTCTAAGCTAACTGAGAATGTTTGTTGTAGCGATCCACGTAAAACTGTAGCCTTAGCATATTTATTCAAATTGAATTTCATTCCAATGTCTTCGCTGAAGCATTTTACAGTTTGCAGAAGACCTTCCAGCTCGTTATCATTCTTAGCATACAACTTTAAGTCATCCATGTAAAATAGATGGTTTATTTTCTTTTCGGCTATTTTATAACCACATTCTGTCTTGTTAAGTTGACTGATTAGTGCTATCAATGATATGCAGAATAGTAAGGAAGACGAAAAGTCATCTTGAATTATACCTCTTTTGATGTTTATTTCACCAGACTTATAGGTTCCATTTATATGATTGAGGTAAAGGGTTGTTTTCCATATCGACATGCATTGTTTGATGAAATTGATGATGACGGGTGATATCTCGTATATATTTAAAGTCTTTACGATCCAGGAATGCGGCATACTATCAAATGCCTTATGATAATCTACCCAGGCAGTACTAAGATTTTTCTTTGTATTGTAGCAGTTTTCCAGGATTATTCTGTAAATAAGCAGTTGGTCTTTACATCCGTAACAGCCACGTTTACACCCTTTTTGTTCAAGCGGTAACATGTCATTTCTTTTAAAGAAGAAATATGTCTGCTTTATTAAAATTGATGTTAATAGTTTGTATGTTGTCGGAAGGCAAGTAATTGGTCTGTAGTTTTTCGGGTTGTTTGTGTCACTATTCTTGGGTAGAAGAAATGTAATTACTTTGGTCATCAATGCAGGAATTTTAGTGGGATCATTAACCATTTCTTGAAGTTCTTTGGGTAGTTTTTTTATGTGCTGTATTTAAATAATATAGCCAAAAGTTAAAAATTTTATCTATACCTGGAAATTTCCAATTGTGTGCTTTTTTTCAACGCACATTTAACATCCTCTTCTGGGATTATTATTATTATTATTATTATTATTATTATTATTATAATTATTTCCTTTGATCTCTGTTGTATAGATATTTAGTTCTGGGTCCTAACCCGATACCAAAGGTCAGAAATGGCTTTATTATATTTTCCATTGGTTATTTTTGCACCCCTCCACAAGGAGCTAACATCATACACATTTTATACAGATTAAGTTCTTCGTAATATCTGAGCTGTATTTATGAGTCATTTTTTTTATGTATTGCTTTAAAGCATGGGCTACCAGGAATCAATTCAATGTGTCTATCGGAACCTTTTCCAATCAATCCCAGAGATCCAACTATAGAAAGAATTATTGATGTTCTCCCGCGCAGTTTCATCAATGAAAGAATGAAAAAAGTTTAGGATGATTCGGACGGGTTCATCTTTGTTTCTTGCCTAGTAAAATTTTGCAAATAATGATAACAAAAGAACCATTCTATTTTCATTTGGCAATAAATACTAAAAATAGTGTGAAATACATCATTTTTCTTTTAACTGTGGTTGCCTAATAATTATGGCCGGTAGTGTGTGCGTATATATATATATATATATATATATATATATACTCGAAGCCATTAAAGTTCAAACTTCACTCACCCATCTTATTTAAGCCCAACGTTGTGTATGTAGTCTACCGGCCATAATTATTAGGCCACTCTAGTGTTTTAAAAATATGTATTTCATACTATTTTTTAGTATTTGTTGCCAAGTGAATAATTATAAATGAAAATAGAATGGTTCTTTTGTTAATATTGCACAATAACATGTGCATCAAATTAATTTATAAATGTTTAATAATTGCAGTTTCATCAATGAAAGAATGAAGAAAATTTAGTGTGATTCAGACGAGTTCATCTTTGCCTCCTCGCCTTGTAAAATTTTGTAAAGAAATAACGACAAAATAACCATTCTATTTTCAATTAAAATTATCCACTTGGAAATAAATATTAATAATAGTATGAAGTACATCCTTTCTTTAAAAAAAAAAACTCGGGTCGCCTAATGATTATGTCCAGTAGCGTATATTCCGTTTGCAATTAAGTAAAAAAAGGTGTACTTTTGTCCACCTTATGCTTGAGTTAAAAGGGTACACATTGGTTTACAAAGGAAGTCATATTATTCTGCAACGAATGCAGATGACATTTTCTAAGCCCCCCCCCCACCAACAGGGTAATTTTCAAAATGTGTAACGCCACCGATGTGCAGGGGGCTACGCAATAGTGAAAAGATTGGAAAAGAGAAAGCCGGAAACCATATCCTAAACAGGGAACAAGGGATGAACCTCTTCACCTGTTTAATAGACGTGGGTGGAGTGTGAACTGGACGATAGATAGATCTATCTACTCCAATTGAGAAAAAAAAAAAAAAACAAAGTGAGAAGATTGGAAAAGCAAAAGCCGGAAACCACATCCTAAACAGGGAACAAGGGATGAGCCTCTTCACCTGTTTAATAGACGTGGGTGGAGTGTGAACCGGGCGATAGATAGATCTATCTACTCCAATTGAGAAAACAAACAAAAAAAAACAAAGTGAGAAGATTGGAAAAGAGGAAGCCGGAAACCACATCCTAAACAGGGAACAAGGGATGAGCCTCTTCACCTGTTTAATAGACGTGGGTGGAGTGTGAACCGGGCGATAGATAGATCTGTCTACTCCAATTGAGAAAACAAAAAACAAAAAACAAAGTGAGAAGATTGGAAAAGCAAAAGCCGGAAACCACATCCAAAAACAGGGAACAAGGGATGAGCCTCTTCACCTGTTCAATAGATGTGGGTGGAGTGTGAACCGGGCGATAGATAGATCTATCTATTCCAATAAGTCATATAGTGTGATATAAGTCATATAGTGTAATATAAGTCATATCTCGCTGCAGCTTGTGGAAGAGACATATTCTAAGACTCACCTCTCTCCACGAACAGGACAATTTTCAGAAAGTGTAGTTTGTGCAAGAGAGTTAGTTAGAAAGGAGCAATAGAAAGTAAGTAATTAAGCAATATATATATATATATAGGAGCAATAGAAAGCTGAGAATGCAGGTGCGATGACAGATACATAGGTGGAGAGAAAGGAATGGTTATACGGGGGTGGGGAGAGAGCTAAAGTCCAGTGATAAGTAGATGAGTATTGACTTTGCATTTAAATTTCTGGAGGTTGTAGCCGTCAGGAAAGCAAGAATATGGAGTTGACATATTGTAACCCCTACTCAAAGAACAATTTTCAGGATCTCCAGTTTTTAAAAGGTCCTGTGCATGACGTTCAACTACATTCGGAAGCAAGGCCTCTCTGATTGTGAGGTTGTGAGGCGCATGGAACAACCTCTTAATTGATATTTTTCTCAGGCCCACCCTGGCGCGGAGTCGTAGCATAGGCAAATAGCTAACCTCCAAACTATAAACGAACATATAAAAAAATATCTTTAAACCCAACCTTTTTGGCGTTAAATAACCCACAGAGGTTAATTTGCGGTTAAACAAAACTAACTCAAAACTCACTCACTCGAGATTTTTTTTAAAGGAGTTTAAAGTGACTATAGTGTTATGAAAATCGTACCTCTCTGCAACGGGTACTATCGACGTATTCTAAGCCCCACAACCGGAGCATTTTCAGAATGCGGAGTATTTGCAAGAGAGTTTGAAGTGACAAGAATGTCATGGAAGTCCTACCACTCTGCAATGGTTGCATATTCGAAATCCCAATATCACAATCAAAGTTTTTTTTTTGTAACCGTTAGGATATTTCCTGTTGGCAAATGTCCAATTTTCAAGCCCAAATTGATTCAAAATATTTTGCGGTCCAACTTCACACAATTGATAAAGTGGCTTTTTATCGTCGACTGAGTTACCACATGAAAGAATGTCAGTTCACTGCTGTGCAGTAAAGAATGATTATTGAGCTATATCAATGCCGCGCAACCGATCTTTAATATGGTTGATATGGTTACGTTCTTTACTGACAAGGGTCGTATTATTATACATGGAAATTTATGCCAATACTTTTAATTCACTCAGTTTTACGATTTCGTCATAAGTTGACGTCATATGTGTATGAAGAAAACAGGGATACTGAAATGGCGATGATTGCACCGTTGAGAATTCATCGTCTGCTTCAATTGGGAGACCTTCTGTGCCGTCTTTGAACTATGGCTTTCAACCTTTAACCCTATTTGATCTCTCCCGAAATCCAGTAATTGTCATTCACAAACGCTTCATTGTAACCAATCGCCCGCCCAGCGCATGCATCATCGTTTGTGATGTCTAAAGACGTCCGCTGGGACAGCGTTGGTCAAAAGGCAGACGTGAAAGAAAAACAGTACAGTTGAGATACGTCGGTTTGTTATGGAGGAGATTAGCGCGAGTGAGATAGGACCAAAAAAAAAATAAAAATAAACACGCAAGAACGACGAAAGAGAAAAATAATTTTTTTTTTTAAAATCTAGTGCCAGACAAGCTTTATTAGAAAGGATTGATATGGATTGGTGAAATATCTTTCGGTCTTTAAGAGGTTAAGAGTCATATATGAATATTTTTTTTTTTAGATGGGTCGTCTGTCTTTATGTTTACATTACGCATGCGTCGTGGAAGAAAATTCGCGAAAAGAGTAAATGATTTTCAAATTGCTTTGATTAATTGATAATTATTTAACTACCAAAATGAAACCGTATGTTCTATTCTAACAGTTTCTTTTCTCGCCTTTGAATTTGGATTCCTATTTTTTGATTCCCTACAATCTTCAAAACTTAAATAAAACACCAATCGCCATCTTCTGTCTTCCTGAACCCTGTTATTTTATTCTCCTTTCTTCACACTAAAATCTTCCGATTCTCTTCAACTCGTAACCAATTGGTCCTGGGCATGACGGCAAACTGCATCCGGCAGCATAGCCTCTGGTTGGGAGGTTGGGAGAAGCATGGAACCGCCTCTTAACTGCTGTTGTTCCCAGGTTCACCCTAACCCGGAGTTGTAGCACCTGTTAGGGTCCCAGCTATGGGCAAACAGTTGACCCTCAAACTGGGGTCCAACACCATAAAAGTATAAAAATAGACTTTTAAAGAAATATATATATATATAAAAAGACTTTTATAGTAAAATATACATTTTTGAAGGAAATATTACCAACAATACATTTTTTAAGAAAAAATTATTACCATAAAATTTTTGAAGAAAGAAAATTATTCTCAGCAAAACATTTTTGAATACAAAACTGGAAGACATTTTCAGTTTTCTAAAATAAAAAAAAACCCATAAAAACAAAAACTTTAATTAAAATCTGACTAAATCAAACTTCTCACTATAAACGAACATGAAAAAAACCCTTAAAACTTTACCTTTTTGGCATTAAATAACCCACAGAGGTGTTGATATGCCGTTAAATAAAACTCAAACTTAGACTCAAACTCATAACCACTATCGTTCTAGTGACTTTATGCCTTGCTTGGGGCAAAATCTAAACTTATTTATAAATGGAACTTTGTCTCTGTGTGTGTATGTGTGTGTGTGTGTGTGTGTGTGTGTGTGTCTGTGTGTGTGTCTGTGTCTGTGTGTGTCCGTTACCTATAGATTCCGAAACGGCTGAAACGATTTTCTTGAAAATTTACACAGTTTTACTATAACCGTCTGCGAGTGTTCTTGGCTAGGTTTTGTGTTGAGGTACCCCTGATAAATATCGAAAATCGATAATCGAAAAAATCAGTTTATAGAAGGAGTGGTCCGATTTTAATCAAATTTGATACACTCATAGACAAAGACATAAGAAACGATATTCAGAAGTTTCAAGGTTGCACTTCTTACAATAGTGCAGAAAATCGATAATATATATATATATATATATATAAAATGCAAGATTTTTGTGTTTGTGTCTGTTTATCTGTCTGTATGTCCTTTATACACATCCACAATTTTTATCTGATTCTCACCAAACTTTACACAATTATTCTTTAGGCTGAGTCTGAGCTTCAGGACCATGAATTAGTGTTAAATCTTTCATTACACCCGAACAGCGCCGGGCAATACTGCTAGTTTAAAATAAAAACAGAGGCTAACAATCTCTTTAAGAAGATAAAATGCTTATCGGATTTCTTGGAGTAAAATCATGAAGACAAAACATATTGTTGGCTAGATGATAGAAATTTTAGAAAAGTTTCTGCTTGCCTTTAAAATTCGCTTTCAACATACTAAGAAATAACAAAATATTCCGACCGCTAAACTGATCTCCCTTTAGTTCAAATGATATAAGGATGTGCGTTGAGGTGCAGTTGATATCGACTCGGAACGAAAAATCAGAGAGCTGAGTTCAAATTCCAGTTGAATTCCTTGCATTCACTTACGCACAAATACCCTTGGGAAAGGTAGTAATCCATCTCTTCCCTTCAGTTATGGATTAAATAAAAGGACAGAATGGGTGCTATAGACTTGGTCGCAACCAGTCTACCGCAGAAAGCAATGGCAACCAACTGTTGGATAATCTTCTGCCTAGTCAGTCACGTCTTTTTCGTGACATGATCGCCCAAAGCGTGTATCACGTATGGCATTTAACTGACTGACTGAACATAAAAGTTGGAAACAAGTAAAACTTCTACTGGACATAAAGTGGGGGATCGGTTTTCTGTTGTTATGAAGTAATAAACTGATCCCCCATTAATTACTACTTATTAATATAATGATATAATCTATCTCTTCTTACTCCAGCTATGAGCTAAATGGGTGGATAGAATGGGTTCTATAGTCATGGCTGGCAACCAGTCTATCGCAGAAAGCAATGGCAACCTACTGGGGGAATAATCTTCTGCCCAGTTAGTCATGTCTCTTTCGAGACATGATCACCCAAAGCGTGTGTCATGTATGGCACTTAACTGACTGATATATGTTAACATAAGATCGTATGACAGAAAATAAAAGGAAGATCGTGCTGCGTGAGACGTCAGGTTAGGATGATTCATGAGTGCGACGTCAGGTTAGGATGATTCATGAGTGAGACGTCAGGTTAGGATGATTCATGAGTGAGACGTCAGGTTAAGGATGATTCATGAGTGAGACGTCAGGTTAAGGATGATTCATGAGTGAGACGTCAGGTTAAGGATGATTCATGAGTGAGACGTCAGGTTAGGATGATTCATGAGTGAGACGTCAGGTTAGGATGATTCATGAGTGAGACGTCAGGTTAGGATGATTCATGAGTGAGACGTCAGGTTAAGATGATTCATGAGTAAGACGTCAGGTTAGGATGATTCATGAGTGAGACGTCAGGTTAAGATGATTCATGAGTGAGACGTCAGGTTAGGATGATTCATGAGTATTTCTCGAAAATTCAGTATTCAAAATTCTGTATTTTATTCTTAAGCAAACGCGGATAATCGGAAATATTTGGTAATTTCCAACGAATTCTTCCATATTTTAAGATCTTTTTGGAAATTGATACAGCTCTTGGAAAACTGAGAGGGAAATCACTGGTAGAAAGATTGGATAGCACCAAACTTCTTTGTGTAAAAACATTTTGTAAATTTTGTAAATATTATAGCCTTCGATCCTTAAGGATTGCCTTTTCCTTTTGAGTTTTATGCTTTTCTATAGTAAAAAAAAAATAGTTTTCGTTACATCATATGGATATCGGCACGGAACGAGAAATCGAGAGAGCCGAGTTCGAATTCCAGTTTAATTTTCTTGCATTCACTTACGCGCTAATACCCTGGGGTAAGGTATTAATCCGTCTATTCCCTCCCTGATAATGAAAGTATTAAAACCACTTCTACCCTATATATTACTGGCATAATTTCATAATTGTTTATTCAAAGAATGGTTTTATTTAGTATTTGTTTTTCTTGTTCTGGGAGCAACATAATGGCTAACTTTTCATCCTGGCACAATCTGTAGACATTACCACCGATGTATGATTTGGCTATTTTCACTATACTCCAAGGTATATCGAGTATTTTTACCATTTTTTTTAACTTTTAATTTTCACAAGTGGCTAAAAAAATTACTTGATAATTTTTTTTTATCGTATCACCCCGAGCAAGGCGGTAACGCCACTGATGTGCAGGGGGCCACGTAATCGTGAAAAGATTGGAAAAGAGAAAGCCGGAAACCACATCCTAAACAGGGAACAAGGGATGAGCCTCTTAACCTTTTCAATAGACGTGGGTGGAGTGTGAACCGGGCGATAGATAGATCTATCTACTCCAATTAAAAGATCAGAAATAATATCCAGATAAAATTGCACCTATGAATATATACTGGGGTCATATAAACTTGGATGAAAGAGTTGTGTGATTCTTAAATTACTCCTCCCTAATGTTGAAAGTTTTCGGTTATTTAAAAATTCCAGTCCGTTCGTAAGTTTGAAAAACGGAGAAATAAGTTATTATAAATCGCCTGAAGATACCAAAAGGTTGAAACCTCGGTTGCGGAAATGACACATTTTCAAATTATATATATACACTCCTGATCAAAAATTTAACCACTTAAAAATCTTTTAAATTTTTTTTTTTTTTACAGATAGATTTTAAAATCCTACCACTTAAGGTTACCAATACTACAATCTAAAAGGTTATGGAAACAAAAAGCTACATTCCAAACATTTTATTTAGAAATTTACATTTTTATAAAATGAGGCGATTTACGCATGATCAAAATTATAAGACCAGGGGTATAAATTGTTAGATCTATGGTAATTCCAATGTTTTTAGTTCAGTTAGTGATTAGTAATCACTGCGTAAAGGTGTTACCATGCCTAAAGCAAGCAAACTTACCAAAGCGTTCTCGAATTCTAGAATTCCATAAGCAAGGTTTGTCACAGCGGGCGACTGCAGTTAAGGTAAATCGCAGTAAAACTGTGACTTGCAACTTTCTAAAGAACAGTGAGAATTATGGAAAAGCGAAATCCTCTGGTAGGCCCCGCAAAATTTCTCCTGCATTGAGTAAGAGAATAAGACTGGTTCTTATGAAAGGTGGGATTTCTTCTAGTCAAATTAAGGCAGTCACAGATGCTGATTGCAGTCCCATAACCATCAGACGACACTTACGACAAAAAGGCATGGTAAATAAAAAGCGTAAACAAATTCCTCGGCTGCTTCCACGTCACAAGGTGGACTGCTTAAAGTTTGGTTGTGAATACCAAACATGGGACGTTGAGAAGTGGAAGAAAGTCCTGTTTTCTAATGAGAAAAAATTCAATCTAGATGGTCCTGAGGGCTTCTAACGATATTGGCATAACAAAAACATGCCTCCTGAAATTTTCTCCACACGTCATAGTGGTAGAGCGTCCCTAATGGTATGGGGTGCCTTTTCTAACAGAGGGACGATCTCTTGGGACATCCTGCATGCTCACCAGATTTGAATCCAATTGAAAATGTTTGAGGATGAATGACAAGAGATGTTTATCGAAATGGCAAACAATATTTAAAAAAAAATGAACTTCGTGAAACCATCTTCAGAAGCTGGAGCAACATCCCCCGCACCTTAATGGAAACGCTTATTTCTAGCATGCCCAACAGAATTTTTGAGGTCATCAAAAGCAGTGGAGGTAGAACTCATTATTAAATTTGGTTGTTGAATATTTTCATACACTTTTTGTACAATTTTGTAGAATTTTTGTTTCTGGTCTTATAATTTTGATCATGTGTAAATCGCCTCATTTTATAAAAATGTAAATTCCTAAATAAAATGTTTGGAATATAGCTTTTTTTTTCCATAACCTTTTAGATTGTAGTATTGGTAACCTTAAGTGGGAGGAGTTTAAAATCTATCCTTAAAAAAATATTTCTTTTTAAAGATTTTTAAGTGGTCTTAAAATTTTGATCAGGAGTGTATATATATATATATATATATATATATATATATTGTTAAATATAAGAGACGATGAATGTCTATTATGCTTAACCATGAGCCGTTCTAAACATTGTATTTTGGCTTTAATTTAAAGTGAAAATAAAGACAAAAATTTTCCAGCATTAGGATATTTTTTTTATTATGTTGGTTCTAAGCTTTCGGCTCACATGTGCTATCTTCAAAGAGGTTACAAGGACGTTAACATAAAAACATCCACCATCAAAGATGGTTATATCTTGTGTTGACATTACATGTTACGAAGCAACGATAACAGTTACCAAAAATAGCAAACGCAATTCGTAAATTTGTCATGCAGTTCTATGACGTCACACCGTGTGAGAGCTCGAAATGTTAACAGAAACTTATATTCAAATGCAATGTAATGTGTTATTGACTAAATTTAAACGTGTGGGTTGTTTGGATTTAATGTAGATGGCCTCCAATATATATATATATATATTGGTCGTGTATAATGATAATATACACGCTAAAAAGTCTGCCTTCTTCTACCGAACGCCCATAGCCCAGAGGTAGAATCGCCGACTAACGCCAATTCGGTCGGGTTTCAATCCTGGGTTAAAAAGCAATCGGCGTCAAACCGTACTGATGAGCTGTGATACAGCGAAACAGATCTGTCTGCGGATGACTATAGTATATATATATATATATATATATATATAAAGTTATAAATGTAAAAGACATTAGGAAAACTGAATTAGTTGCCAACGCGTTTCATCCAATGTGGACTTTTACAAGGCAAAAAGAAAAAGAAAAGAAATGAATTTATTAAAAACTAAGTAACTAATAATAACAAAACAAAATGTCCTTAGCAACTGAAAGAATTTAAAGAACTCTCTATAACTGTTTATATGGAAAGTGTTCTGATAAATGACATTCCTTACTTTCACCAATTCTAACTTTCACGGTCCTGGGTATGACAATAAACTGCATCCGTCAGCAAGGCTTCTGATCGAGAGGTTGTGAAGAGCATGAAACCATCTCTTAATTGCTGTTATTCTTAGGTCCACCATGACACAAAGTAGTAGCACCTGTTAGGGTCCCAGGAATGGGCAAATAATTAACCTCCAAACTGTGGTTAAAACATGAAAGTATAAAAATAAACTTTTATAGTAAAACTTCCATGAATACATTTTTAAAAGAAAAAAAAATATTACCAGCAATACATTTTTGGAAAACAAAATACATACATCTGACTCTCAGCAAAATCCACTCTACAAAAATACATTAATGAAACTTGATGTCCTATTTCTTACAAAGAATATATATTCTCATCATAGAAATCTATTGTAAAAATCTTGCCTGCATTAAATAACCCACTGAGGTGTTGATATGCCGTAAAACAAACCAAACCAAAATTATCTAACCTTTACGGCTAAGACCTTCCATTCCATGAACATTTTAGCGAACCACCCTCATTCTCTTCGTATTTCATTGGTGAGATGTAAGTTCCACTCGAGTAGTTCCTTCTTTTTCTGACAGACAAAACCTCTCAAGCCTCTCAATGCTTTATCGCTATTTCCATGGAAAGTGTCCAGACAAACGCCATTTCTTAGTTCCACCGGATCTAACCTTCACGGCTAAGACCCTCCATTCTATGAAAATTTTAGCGAGCCACTCTTATTCCTTTCGTATTCCATTGGTGAGATGTAAGTTCCACTCAAGCAGCTTCTGGCGAAGGTTTGAGATTTTCACTTTGTGGAACCGACTTCGAATAAAATGCTTCCCGATCACTACATTCTTAATCTATTCAAATTAACTGTTTATCCCAATAAACTGTATCCCTACCTCCGTAACCCTACTAACTCGAGAGGCTCTTGGGCCTTGTACAGTGTGAATATCTTTGTAAAATATAATCTCATTTCACCGATAAAGGTCTGTCTGCCTAACTCGCTAAATATCGTTACAAACTGCGAGAACTAAATTCATTGCTCCATCAATAGCACGTGAGATTAATCTACGAGCGCCGGCGCCCACTCATTTTCACGCAAAGAGAAAAACACTAATTTCTCCGCTTGTACACAGATACGTCAACGCTCAGGAACGCGGACGCATATCATAGCCTTATCTATCGTTCGAAAAACATGTCGTCCTCGGCTAATTAAATAACCCAGAATGTCTCAGGTGGAGACATTTTCCGGATATGAAGACGATCATCTCTAATGGCCTGAAGGAGTTGTTCGTGTCTCGTCCAATAAGGACGGGGATCGTTTTATGTCGACGCTGTCATGGCGGCAAAACGATAGCAACACGCATGCGTGCCGACCGCAAGGAGATTGAAAAGAAACAGGAACGCGATGAATGACAGTTAATGGATCCGCGACGAACGTTGTTGCACAGCCTCGTTTTCGGATCTAATTTCCGCTCTCTTTGCTTTTTGACCGGGTGAATTTGTAGACACCCTGCCACCAACTTTACCAATGGACGGGACGTCTCTTAATGTATGCACGAGGATTAGCTAATCTCTAAACATCTCTGCTGACAATAGCACAAAATGAAACAGTCGTAGTTCGGAAGTTCTTCTCGCAAGCTATTGGAAATTAAGCTGATCGTAACATTCTCTATTGTTCAATACACTTAAAGACTTATTTTTTTTACTAGCTGTACCCGGCCACGCGTTGCTGTGGCTCAGTTTGGTTAAATGAAAAAAAAAGAAGAAATTTATGTACTAAACCAACGAAATAAATGGAATATCAATAATAATTCGTTGAAAAAAAATGAATAATTTTTTTTTAAGAGGATAGGGATTTCTGTTGTTTACGTCTGCCAAAATAGAAATAATAATAATAAAAAAGGATTCGTTTACCTTAAATGTACAGTTTTCCTAAGTTTTCTATGAAATAACAAAGTTGTTTGTAAACGCATTCCTATTGAAAATGAAAGTTTTTTGGTTCGACTCTCATCGGCTCTAATAGATTTGCAAAATATATATTTTTTAATATTGTAATATTTTTTAATATAAGGTATATTAAAACACGCTTGTATTCGATTAAAAGGCTATAGTAACATTTCAAAACAATTGGTGCAGTTAAATTGAACACACACATAAATCTTTCTATCTTGAAACATAGAAACTTCCGTGTCGCAATGTAAACTATAATAATTTTAAATAAAAAACAAATATATACACATATACAGTACTGTGCAAAGGTATTAGGACAACAACTATTTTATCTTTCATGGTGCATCAATATAAAGTTTAAAATCACCACTACTGGTAGTGTGCAAAAGTATTAGGGCAGGTGTGATTTTCCTAAAAATCTCACTGAGATTCAAATACAGGGTGAAAAGCCAAGTAAATTGCTAATAAATATTGTTTATTTAAAACTAGGTGCAAAAGAAATGTATTAAAAAGAAGTTATATTTAATTTTCCTATTTTCTGTTAAATACGTTATTTTGAAACTACTCATTATTCTGTTACCCTTAGATATGATTAACTTTTTCTTATTCCCCCGCTCGAATTGATAAATCTAATGTTAATTCGCCAGACATACTTTGGGAACAAATACAAGCTACTTGGCAGGAGATACCATTAGATACATTGAAGAAGCTTATGATGTCAATGCCTGCCACATGTCAAACGGGACTAATATATTTTTTTTTATTTGAACTGAAAGCGAAATAGTTTTCAGATTTCTAATTTCAGGAAAACAAAATGAATAATTTTTATTTTTATGTTAAATTCATTTAATCAACAAAACATTTTCCCCCGTACCTTTAAAACAAAAACAAACGCAATGTTGTTTACAATGTCACACAAAACATCAAATCACGTTTACGCAAAAGCAAAAGAAAATAGTTTTTTAATGGAATTTTTTAACAATTTTTAAACAACATTTTTTTTTAATTATTTTTTTTTATATAACCGAGTTTTAAAGGAATTTATCTATTTATATATTTATCTGTTTATAAATATATATTTATCTGTTTATAAATATATATTTATCTGTTTATTGTGTGAGTATTGCAAACATTGCGTTCCAATTAATTTAGCAGCCATCTTCGATTAAATAACAGGCACTCACACTAGGCGTGCTCAGTTTTTGTAGATGTTTTCACATCTGTACGTGGCCTGTTTCCGTGTTGGAAGCAAGGCTTCCCTTTTTGCGTTTGCATATGAGGGAATGACGCGTAACATAGTATTCAGGGAAGTTTTGTAGAGAGGGATTATATTCTGCCTGCTATAGGCTCCGAAGTCCCTTTCCATAGGTTAACATAATTTTCCATAGCTGACGTCTATTTGTGGTCAGAACATAACCGATTGTGCTTTACAACATTAAATCTCCTTTTGATGAGACTTTGTGTGTTAGAGCCAAGACCAGTCAGGCGTAGGGGAGTGGTGTCGATAGGAACAGAATGCACAATATTGTAATCAGAACTCGACTGGCTAAACTCCTTATCCATGCATTACTACTGCGGCACTGAGATTGCTAAACTGGGCTCAGTTTGACTATCTACATTTAAAACAGATAAACTTCTATCTTATATATTAACAACGCCACTTCCTGCAAATGTTTTCTTTTTTTTTTTTAATCATCTCACCCCAAGCAAGGCATTATACTGCCACTGTTGCGCAGGGGGTTACATAAGGGAAAGTGATGAGAAAGAGGAGTTAGTTATAGAAAATGTCAGAAGAAGGGTAATAGACGGATGAGAATACCGAGTATGTGGGTGGAGTAGATAAAAAAAGAGCTTGAGAGAATGGATTCCTACTGAAAGATAATGTTCTGTCCAGTCAGTCACGTCTCTTTCGAGACATGATCGCCTAAAGCGTGTATCACGTATGGCACTTAACTGACTAAATGAAGATAATAGTTAGAAACATAAGTAAAGCTTCTACTGGGCAAAAAGTGGGGGATCAGTTTTCTATTGTTTCTATTCATTTCTAGATCAAAGAACACCCCCCACCTTAGAAGGAGATAAATGTATGACCGGCTCTAAAACTACACTTTATACTCCGTTCGAATACTACAGCAACATGCATTCAATGCCGCCTTCTTAATGCTGAAAATGGTTACTAACAGCCTCAGCTCTCCTTTCCAACTTTCAATAAATGATTTCCATCTACTTCTCTCATTGGCATCTTCTCCTACTGCTAAAATGTTCTGAGTTGCACGGGAAACGTCGGGCTATGGTGCTAGTATATATATAATACAGCTCTGTTCATACATTGAGCACTGTTTTATTAACACCTGAATAATAATGCTATGTGTATGGAATCCCTCCTCATATATAGGTACCTCCACTAAATCGCTGAAAAAAAAAAACAGCATAGTATGAATAAAAAAAGGTCCCAAACTTAATCAAACAAACTTGTTCCATAAAAATGTTTATATTATTATTATTATTATTATTATTATTATTATTATTATTAAGAAGAAGAAGAAGAAAGGTCAAAGTAATTTTTAATTATTTTTTAACGAATTTTAATCCCTTCTAACATTTTCGAAATTTGGCAGAAAATCTTGTTTTGATTTGAGTTAGCGGGTAACCAAAACGATACGACTGTTTACAATGGAAAACGTAAAAAATATATTACCCACTTTTTTTCCGTTGACATACACATCAATTTGGAAATTCCCCCCAAAATCAAATAATTGTTGGATTTTAATGAAACTTTCGGTACTCATTCACAAATGAATAAAATTATTTTTGAAATTATTATTTTATTAAAAATCTTGGTGAATATATTTTGTTTTTTACCTGTTACCCCACTCTCCATGTAAATCCATTAAATTTTAATAAATTTCCGTGTTACGGTTTAAGCTTTTGTAACTTTGTTAGTTAATGCAGAACTAATTATGGAATAGAAATCATCTATTTTTTTTATTTTAAATTTACGACCTTTATCCGAAAATCTGCTCCAAAGTGTAAAATAAAAAATGCAATAAAACTCTGATATTATTTAATTTGATAAGCTTTTAATTGCTTGAATAAATAATAAAAATTGAAGACATTATAGTCTAAAGAAAAAATAATTTTCGATAACTAATGAAATTTGAAAAGAATTGTTTTCATTTTTTTTATTATAATAATTTATAAAGTTTTTAAAATATTTTAAAATTGTTAAAGAACAGTTGCGGTTAGATTTTTTAGTTAAAAATTGATGATTATATTTTCTATTGAAAAGTGTAATGAAAATTGTTCACGACCCATATTTTTAAAACATTTAAAGTTTTTTTTTTATGCATTTGATGTTTTATTTTTGTATGGTAATTTCTATGTGCAATTTAAAATGTTAGAGTTTCCTCCCTTATCCTCCAAAAATTGGTACAATTTTGTCACTTATAAACGCCATACATTTTTATCTCTAATCAAGAACCCGTCAACAACTTCGGGATTTACGGCGCGGACAAGTTCAAAAGTTCAAATTGGTGATTAACAAATAGATTTATTCTAAATTTCACACTATAAATAATTAACACTGGTGTAAATCAGATTCATTTGACATAAAATTTGCTAATTTTTCACAACTAATGTGACACAGATGTATATTTTATTTTTGCAAGATTATTTAAAAACGAGAATTAACTTTTGATTACAAATGCGTTGATCGCCCAAGAATGGCGGTAAATTCAAAAATTCAAGAAAATTCTCGATTTTTTAGATTCCAATCAATATCATTTCTGTTTGAAAAACACCAGAATATTTTGCTTACTGGAAATATTAATTTTAATCATTTAGATTTCAATTAAAACTAAAATAAAAGTTTCAAGAAAACTTTTTCATTTTTACAATTTTAGTTTAAAAGTACCTATGCAGTTTTTCGCGATTTAGTGAAGTTACCTACTCATGTATATTTGTTAATTTACGTCACTGAAACTTAGGTCGCGTAATAACAAATGGAAAAATGTTCAAAAGTAAGTCAATATAATTGATTTGAATGCGCACTAATACAAATATGCATAGGTCTAACCCTATTATGACCAAAAAATAAATATTAACAAACAATATATATATATATATATATATAGTCATCCGCAGACGGATCTGTTTCGCTGTATCACAGCTCGTCAGTACGTTTAGACATCCAATTGCTTTTTACCTAGGATTGAAACCCGATTAATTTGGTGCCAGTTGGCGATGCTACCTCCGAGCCATGGGCGCTGCGTAAATGGAAGCACACTATTAGCGTATGATGTATTATACGCCACTAGTTAGAATACCCTAATTCATTACTGAATGAGCGAGATATATATATATATATATATATATATATATATATATATATATATATATATATCCGCAGACAGATCTGTTTCGCTGTATCACAGCTCATCAGTACGGTTAGACGTCCGATCGCTTCTAACCCAGGATTGAAAGCCGACCGAATTTGGCGTCAATCGGCGATTCTACCTCTGAGCTATGGGCGCTCAGTAGAAGGAGGCAGACTTTTATAAGCCAGTAGCAGACTTTTTATACGCCAGTAGCCAGAGTGCTCTAATTCATTACTAAATGAGCGATGCGTAGATGCTAGAATAGCTACTTTTTTTTTCAAAGTCTACCATTCTTCCAGAGTGCTCAATCAGAGTGTGAGAGCGTAAATCGTCACCCGCAGACAGATCTGTTTCGCTGTATCACAGCTCATCAGAACGGTTAAACTCCGATTGCTTTTTAACCCAGGATTGAAATCCGACCAAATTGGTGCCAGTCAGCGATTCTACCTTTGAGCTATGGGCGCTAGGTTGAAGGAGGCAGACTTTTTAGCGTGTATATTATCATTATACACGCCCAATAGCTGAGAGTGTTCTAATTCATTGCTGAATGAACGATGCGTAGATGCCAATGTAGCTACTGTTTTTCAAAGTCTACCATTCTTTCAAATTGCTCAATCAGGGTGTCATATATATATATATATATATATATATATATATATGAACAAATGTCTGAGGCATTTCTGTCCGTATTGTATTAATATCATTATTTATTAGAATATACCAAAAGTATTTGCATTTCCATAAGTCCTTTTTCTCTGAAGCTTATTTCATATACATATCTAAAGATACTTATGACACGACTCTATTCCACGGTGTTGGGCCAACAATGTCCATTTTTTTATTAGTTCTGCTCCGTTGAGAAAGCTTACGTCTGCTGTTCAACGGCATCAGTAAAATGGTTTGAAACTTTTAGTTTTAACATTTTTATAGTCGCTTACATTATCCTCTCTATTATAATGAAGACCGTTGGGCATTTCTTATATATTGATGTAAAATTGAATAAATTGCTTATTTTTAATAAAATCCTTTCATACTCACGGTTAATCTTTCGCGTATTACAATTGAAAGATGTCAGAAATGAGATGTAACTTTGACAGGTGCTATTATCATTCATTTTTCAAGTTACCCAAGTACTTTCAACCTCTTTCCGAGATCATCTTCAGCGGTGTGAATTATGGCATGAACGGATTTTATTAAAGCGAAACCGTAGACTGAAAGAAAAATGAATGGATGAACAGGCTTAGATAGATAGATAGATAGATAGATAGATAGATAGATAGATAGATAGATAGATAGATAGATAGATAGATAGATAGATACCGAGTCCGTAAACGGAAGGATAATCAAAAACAATATATTTAACATAAATTATTAGGTGATCTGTATAGAGTGCTCAATGGATATTATCCAGAGCAATATGATATACATAAAAGAAAACTCAGCACATCATCTAAAATGGTTATAAATTATAATTTATTTTGACGAGCGAATAAGCTCATCTCTTTAGATCACTATTTCCTTTTCATGAAAATAAAAATAAAACATTATATTTTATATTGTTTTATATTCTATGTTATAATGTTTGTATGTCAACTTCGGTATGATAATTTTTACATGTAAATTTCTACCATAGTAAAATACAATACATCTCTCTACTTATAATGTACCATTAACTAGCATATATAGATAGCTGAACCAAAACAAAAAAAAAACCTTGGCCTGAAAACCGTGTTCAGACAGTTGACATCAGTGTCTTCTTTCATATTTCCATTAGTACTATCTCTGATATTTCATAGACTTATATAATAAATATAGCATATGATCTATATAAACTATATTTTTGATATATAAAAAATGTGTTCATGTATGTGTTTATATGTATATAATGTGTATATATATAAAATGTGTTTGTGTGTGTGTATATATATATATAACAAGGGCCCGTGTATATATATATATATATATATATATATATATATATACTGGGTTTGTGTGTATATATGTATATAATGTGTATGTTTTTTTTGTTTTTTTTTATCATGTCGCCCCAAGTAAGGCGGTGACGCCACTGATGCGCATGGGGCTACATAAGAGTAAAATGATTGGAAAAGAGAAAGCCGGAAACCACATCTTAAACAGGGAACAAGGGATGAGTCTCTTCACCTGTTCAAAAGACGTGGGTGGAGTGTGAATCGGGCGATAGTTAAGTCTATCTGTATATAAAATAGGTTTGTGTGTGTATATAAGTAAATAATATACACACACACACACATATATATATATATATAATATGTTTGTGTGTGTATATATGTATATAATGTGTGTGTATATATGTATATAATGTGTATGTATATAAAATAAGTTTGCGTGTGTGTATATATGTATATAATGTGTGTGTATATATGTATATAATGTGTATGTATATAAAATAAGTTTGCGTGTGTGTATATATGTATATAATATGTATATATATATATATATAATGGGTTCGTGTTTGTGTATATATGTATATAATGGGTATGTATATAAAATGGGTTCGTGTGTGTATATATCTATATAATATATATGCATATAAAATGGTTTCGTGTGTGTATATATGTGTATGTATATAAAATTGGTTCGTATGTATATATATATCTATAAAATGTATATGTATATAGAATGGGTTCGTGCGTGTGTTTATATATATATATATATATAATGGGTTTGTGTGTATACATGTATAAAATGTATATATATATATATATATATATAAAATGGGCTCGTGTGTGCATATACATGTATAAAATGTATATGTATATAAAATTGGTTCGTGTGTGTATATATATATATCTATAAAATATATATGTGTATATAATGGGTTCGTGTGTGTGTGTGTGTATACATATATATATGTATAAAATGTATATGTATATAAAATGGATTTGTGTGTATACATATATAATGGGCTCGTGTGTGTATATATACATGTATAAAATGTATATGTGTATAAAATGGGTTCATGTGTGTGTTTATATGCATAAAATGTATATGTATATAAAATGGGTTCATGTTTGTGTAAAATTGTGAACAAACTGAGATAGATAAAAATAGGCATAGATAGATAGATAGATAGATAGATAGATAGATAGATAGATAGATAGATAGCATATGCACGGACTATAATAGATAGATAGATAGATAGATAGATAGATAGATAGATAGATAGATAGATAGATAGGAACCACCGAAGACTGACAGATACAGATCGTTACGAAGCGAAATATATTGACAGACATATATTACTGTTTATTTTCAGACATTCTTTTTCTGTTTTAATTTTTTTCGTTGTTGCTGTCTTCGAGTGGAAAATGCCTAATAATAAAATCTAGCTGAAGGATTCGTTATTGAAACATCGGTCTTATTTCGTGTTCAGCGGTATCACACCAGTGTTAATAGCACTTAATACGACTTGGGAAAGTCGCGTGAGATGGCCGCGCTTGGAGTGGTGATTAGCGAGTTGTCTGTCTGTCTCCATTTCGTTCGTTTCACACAGGCGTCCTTCACGTTGTAATGGCCGCATATTTGGTGATGTGATTTCATGAAAGATGCACTGCGAAAATGAATGAAATTCGCTTTGTCTGTTAATTTCGCTTTATCTTTTGTGTATCTTTCTCGTATATATATATATATATATATATATATATATAGGCCGTATCTGACGGCCGGGCACACCGGGCACGGGTCCGGGCCGATCCGTCCAATCATAGTGCAAATCCGGGCAAGGAAAAATGTCTTCGTCAGAAATGAAACTAAAGAATTCACGAAGAAAGAAAGAAAGAAAGAAAGAAAGAAAGAAAGAAAGAAAGAAAGAAAGAAAGAAAAACGAAGAAAACATCCGAATGAAAGCAGTAAAAATCTGTTTGTTTATTTATTATTTTAGGAGAAAAGACTGGTTATACTCAGAAAGTCCGAACATGATTTCCATCCTTTCGTTCACGTTCTGTGCCAAATTTCCATTGGAATAGCTGAAAAAAATCCTCAAAAATTATAGTTTCTGGAAACGAATGACACTGATGACCTCATCACATTGTTAATAAATCCGAGCAACTTTCTTTGTGCCCGGTGATTTTGTAGCATCAGCTACGGTCCTGTATATATATATATATATATATATATATAGCAACATCGAGCCTGGTCAGTACTTAGATGTGTGACCATTTGGGAATCTCAGAAGCTGTAAATGTAAGAATCAAGAATGGTCCACCGGTCCTCCAGGTTTTGGGATCGGGCGCAGGACTAACTATCCTGCCCCATAAAAATCAGTTTGTTACGGAAACAGTAACAAAAAGTTCCTACCCTACACACCATTGGGTGTAACGGATGAGATGATGAAATATATATATATATATATATATATCACATATTTATGTTATAATATCACTACAAAAGTAGCTAATAATAAACTTAATACATCATCTAATGTGGTTATAAATTAGAATCCATTTCGAGCAGCTAATAAGTTCATCTTATCAAACAACTATTTTATTTACCATCTCCGTTCTCTGGCTTGGCACCACTAATATATATATATATATATATATATATATATATATATATATATATATATCAACATCTTTAGACATCTCAGGCCACATACACAATTCCGTGAAATCCTCGTCGAAAACACAACCATACTTAAACACGAAAACAATAAACAAAAACTAAAAATACTCGAAGCCATATACATAAAACAGTTGAAACCTAACCTGAACAAAATTAACTACGAAATTTCCACACATATTCTCAAATGTTTATAATAGATAACAAAAGCGATTGGTTATCCTAATGGCTTTCCGTACTCTCTCCCACTCTCGCGTGGTCATGTGAGACGCCACAAGATGTAGTGCGACTTTCGCTTCCAGCACGCACGCACTAGTTCGCCAATCCTCCTCACAAACAAAATAGACGACTACTACTATCGTTCGTCCGTGAACGGCTCGTTACATCAAACACTATTTTCATCTTTGATAATGGATGATGTAAGCCGAAAGCTCAAAAAGGATTGAATAAAAACATGTATCAAGATTGTGATTTTCTTTCCTCTTTCAACGACAATGCTATTAAACTTATCAGACGATATGAAAACAATTTACATAAAATAAATCGACAAAAGTTGTCTATAGTATTTAATGAAACACGTGTATATATATATATATATATATATATATATATATATATATATATATAATTGTACTAGTTGTTAAAATGGTTTATAAATTCATAGTATCACGACACAAAAATGTAATATATATCTTTGTTGCCATTTGTACGACGTTTAATAATACATCATTCTATTTGTCTATATTTCTGAGATGAGGTAGTATTTACAGCATTTATATTATTCGGACTATTGTCCTCATCTTTGTTGCCATTTGTACGACGTTTAATAATAGATCATTCTATTTGTCTATATATCTGTGATGAGGTAGTATTTACAGTATTTAAATTATTCGGACTATTGTCTTCATCTTTGTTGTCATTTGTACGACGTTTAATAATAGATCATTCTATTTGTCTAGGTGAAGAGGCTCATCCCTTGTTTCCTGTTTAGGAAGCGGTTTCCGGTTTTCTCTTTTCCAATCTTCTCACTCCTATGTATCCCCCTGCACATCAGTGGCGTTACCGCCTTGCTCGGGGTGATATGATTAAAAAAAAAAATTAAAAATAAAGGTCTATGTTGTATCGAGCACTCTTTATAAATGCATGAATAGCAGGTAAAAAAATCAGTGGCATTACCGCCTTGCTCGGGGTGATACGAATAAAAAATATATATATATATATTATATAATATATATAATTATCAATAATTATATATATTATATAATATATATAATTATTGATATTTTTTTTTTAGATTTAAACTAAAAAGTTATTTTACTCTTTTAATAATCTGTCTAAATGTTAAAAACCGTTGAATTAAAAGCCAGTGTCAAATAAACAGAAAAAGAAAGGAAAGAAATGAAATGAGAGAGGAGTAAATTTTGTTTCCTAATCCTGAACCAAATAAACAAAAATAAATACAAATCGACAAAGAATATCAAAAGTATCTTCGCTTTGCATGTACATGTTTTCTCTCTTTCCTATCATTCGATGATCTAAGACTTTCTGAAATTCTTCGTATGTTGGTGGTCGGACTATCATCAAGTAGCTTTTTTTTTTAAGTGTCATGATATACAACTGACGGTCATCCATTTATGAGTTTTATCTCAAAGAATAAATCACTAACAACTGGGTAGGGGAGTTCAGACGGTTTGTGTTGCTATAGTTAAAATATTCTGTTGAAATTCCTCGCATAAATCAAAACCCATATTTGGTTCCACAAAATATTCACGTCTTCTTCTCAGTACTACAGAGGAGAAACCAAAATGGCCTCATTTCTTTATAAACCTTGGATAAAACCGCCGAAGGAAAGCAATTGCACGCCATAGACAATAAATATATCATAAAATGTAATTGAGAGAAATTCGGCTTAAATTTCCATTAACATGGACCAATAATAAAATTTCATAGCCTTATTTTTGGGGGTTTTGTTTATGGTAATTTACTGCTACAAATTTATTCTTAAAAGTCAAGTCGATTCCGTTTCGTTATTCTTTCGTTGAGATCAGTGAATGTCGACCAATATTACCCAGGAACCCCTTTTACTCTTAATTCTTTCTGAGGGGTGGATCCCCATATCGATTAGACCACTGATTCTCAACCGGGGTGCACATGTACGATTCTTTTATTCCTTGTCACTGGCTGATTGGTGAGTGGCCAGGTCAAAAGAAAAAAATAAAGAATTATGGCCTAGGTGTGAAACAGATAGTGAATGATAGTCAAAATATATTAAAAAAAAGAGATCATCTTATCAGATCTGAGGCTTTCTTGTAAGGATGGCATTGTGGGTTTGTCATCCTGCGGCCTCGGCCGAGATAGAACTCACTACACCCCTCCAGTATTCCCTGTGCATTTGGAACCCTGGCGCAGTTTATAGCGAAATTCATAATCTTGTCAAATAGCTGAATACATGATGCTTCGCCAGGGCTACCAAGGGTGTTTTTTTATTGTGACACCAACATTGGATGGGTTGCCTTCCAGACCCCATCCTGTTATTTAACCCATAAGTGGAGGGAAGGGGCGGATTAATACCTTTCCCAAGGGTGCCAGTGCTTAAGTGAATGTAGGGTACCCAACTGGAATTCGAACTCGACACACCGATTTCTCTTTCCAAGCCGACATCCACTGCACCACAACGCACATCCGTCATTGAACGCTTACAGCGCCTGGTATTCCCAAGCGGTCACCAAACTAAGTACTGACTAGGCTCACGTTGCTTAACTTCGGTGATCGAACGAGAACCGGTGTCTTCAACGTGATATGCCATGGGGTTACGGCATATGTCCAGGGGGTTACATAATAGGGTTGAAGTATTAGGCAGGAGGAGAGTGAAGATAAAGACGAACTAGCTACAGGGGATAAAAGAGAAAGGACAAGAGAAGGATGTGAACACAAAAGTAAAGACAGTTACGAAGGTAGAGAGAAAGGAAAAGAACAAGATACACGGGTGTTGTGGAAAGGGCTGGATAAGAAAAGGGAATTGCCTTTGCAATTAAATTTCTAAAGGATGTAGTCGTCAGGAAAGCAAGTATATGGAAGGGAGTTCAACAGGCGGGAAGCGCAAGGAAAGAAGCTGCTGGAGTAGAATTGTCGCCTGCATTTGGTTGATCTAACTGTAAATGGGTGGGACCTTGTTGCCAGTCTAGTTGCACTGGTAAATTCTTGTGGAGGGGGCACCAATGACCTAAGTTCGTCAGAGCAGAAGTTATGAAAATATTTATAGAAGAGAGGAGGAGGAAGCCACGTCCCACTGATAAGAAAGTGGCTGGAGTCGGGCTGCCAGGTGGGGACCAATCATATTACAGATTCTCCTTTGGAGCCTGTATGTTGTAAATTATTATTTTTGAAATTCCATTCTCAATAATATCAACCGTTTAAAAGCAGAGTTGCTTTATGGACCACTAAAAATATCCCTTTGACCCCCAATTCATTATTTTTGTGTATAGATCCCCAGCAATGTTCCATGAACCCCAGGGTGTATGTGGACCTCAATATATTTTTTTTTATTTTTTTTTTTTTTCGAAGATTTTTGTATCATTTTTTAAAAAATTTGCTATTTGTTTAAAATTGAGGAAAATAAGCAGAAATCTGACAATGGTTGTAGAGTAAAGCAGCAGACAATATAAATGCCCAACTACTGGCGGCCATAATTTCAACCATTTATGATATGTAAATGACTAATAGCAGACGAAAAAAATGCACCTACAGGATTGACTGATTTATTTGATTGTTTAACGGCACATCAACTCCTCAGGGGCCATTTAATGCCGAAATTTATTTTGTTATAGAGTTGATTTCTTTAAGAAGTTGTAGGATATTATATGGATTAATGTCATGAAAGAGTTTTTGGTTGGTTGATTGATTTGGTCAAGCAGTATATCAACATCTGTAGGTTACTTAATGCTGAAATCTATTTTGAACAAAATGTTATCTTCAGTTAAATATATTCCTGAACGCCATTTTATACCTTCAGCTAAAGATAAAATATGGTTTGGTCTTGAAGGCTGTCACAATGCATTTAGTAAAATAAAGGAAGGTAAACAAGTTGTTGTATATCACCTATTTATTATACATTAATATTTCGAGATCAAAATCTCATCTTCAGAATGATAGGAGAGCTTGTGTTTCAGTCCGTGCCTTTCAACAAATGGTCATTTGTGGATGCTGCTGCTGCTGCTGTTGTTAGTTGTAGTATGTGTGTGTGTGTGTGTGTGTGTGTGTGTGTGTGTGTGTGTGTGTGTGTGTGTGTGTCTATGGTGTGTATATGTGTGATATTGTCGGTTATCTAAACTTATTTATAAATGGAACTTTGTCTGTGTGTGTGTGTGTGTGTGTGTCCGTTAACTATAGACTTCGAAACGGCTGAACCAATTTTCTTGAAAATTTACACAGTTGTACTATAAACGTCTGCGAGTGTTCTTAGCTAGGTTTTGTGTCGAGGTACCCCCGATAAATATCGAAAATCGATAATCGAAAAAATTGGGTTATAGAAGGAGTGGTCCGATTTCAATCAAATTTGATGCACTCATAGACAAAGACATAAGAAACGATATTCAGAAGTTTCAAGGTTGCAGTTCTTACAATAGTGCAGAAAATCGATAATATATATATATATATATATATATATATATATATATATAAGGCAAGATGTTTGTGTGTGTCTCTGTTTATCTGCCTGTATGTCTGTATTTTTTTCAGCCCTTTTATTTTAGGCTTCGGGTTTTTACTCTAAGTAGGTATAATTGTAGTTCTTAGTCTTAGCCATGATACCATTTACTCAGAGGACTTATTTAACCTTCAAAATTCAGTTTACGACGAAAATCTTATATGATATCGATACCAGGAAATCAAAATTTGACTTACATCCATTCATTTTTCTTTCAGTCTACGGTTTCGCTTTAACTGGAAACAACTATTGCTTTTTAGTCTTTCGCGCCAACGTCCAAAGAGTCTGAGCTCCAGGACCATGGATTAGTTTTATAGCTTTCATTACACCCGAGCAACGCCGTGCCATACTGATAGTTTTGCTATAAAATGTATTGTCGGTCATTTTGCTACATGTATTGTTGGTAAGTTTTATACATAAAAAATGTATTACTGTTGTGTATGCATGTGTGAATATGATTATTAGATGTAATGATGTGCATTTTGTTGAGTTTATATTTTGGAATACATCTGGTATTCAAAATTGTTTGATATTATATGGATTAATGTTATGAAAGTTCTTTCATATTGGCTGTTTGGTTGCACTGTAAACGGAGGTGGTTGTTAAAAGTAATTTTGCGGGAGAAAGAAAGACAGAAAAAGGCAAACGTAAAAACGGGTCGATATAAATCTTGGTCTAAGAATTTAACTATTTTTTTCTATGACAGCATGTGGTCGTTAAATAACTTTTTCAAGAAAATTAATATTATTGATATGATTTAAGAATATTAATTTTAACAGTTAGCAATTAAACCCCCTTTTTTTGCTCCCTAATTTCTTTAATTTTTAATTCTTAATTGTAAATTTTACTTAATTTTTCTTTTCTTTTCGTTTAGTTTAGTTTTATTTAAAATTTTAATTTTCCTTGATTTTTTTATCTACATGTAACATTTGAATATTTAAATTAAGTTTCATGATTTACGCCCCTTTGATTTCTTCTCCCTTCATTTTATTATTTTTAATATTTTTTATTTTAATTCTATATTTTTATCAGCATGTAACTGTAAAATATTTAAATTTTTAATCTTATTAAAAAAGCAGTAACTTTAAAAGATTTAATTCCCATGAACACCGAGTAAACTTAAATTCAAATCTATTAAACTGTCAGTTGGAAATATGAACCTGTCGTGCCAAAGACGTAGGATATGTATATTTATTAATATATTGCCTCCTATCACTCTCCTGGAGAGAGAGAAGAAACAATAGCTCAGTTCATTCTCTTTACTACCGGTTATTAGACTTTATTACCAGTTATTAAAGAACTTGCCGCGTGTTTCCTCTTTAAAGGTGCCTTATTTTATTTTTTTGCAATAATTATGTCGAGTTGGAAAGAATATTAGAAACAAAGAAAATAGTCCTGGATTACTATGTAATATCTGCCCTTCTGCATGAAAGTGAATGCGAGACGATCTCATCAAGGATGAATGAGAGGCTTGAGGCAACAGAAATGTGGTTTTACAGAAGGATGCTGAGGATATCATGGACGGAGCACGTGTGCTACGATGAAGTAAAACTGATACTAAATATCAGAAAGAAACAAATGAGGTTCCTTGGACACGTAATGAGGAAGGAGGGCTTGGAGAAATTGATACTCACAGGTCGGATAAATGGAAGAAGAGACAGGGGAAAGCAGTGCGAGACGTACTTGTTAGGTCTAAACAAATGGTTGACGGAGCGGGGCTTAGAAGAGATACAAAGAGAAAAATTATTGAGAGTGACAAGAGACAGAGCCAAGTAGAAGTCCAAAGTTTTGTTATGGTAAAACATAAAGATTTTAAATGTCACTTTAAGTGGATACTCATATTTAAGTAGACGACCAGTTTATTCATTCGATAGTATAATTGTTCATTTATTCTAGTCTACCGTCTTGAATATTTGGGAAATCTTATAAAAGAAAACTATGCACTCTCCGGCAGTATCTGAACCTGCGTACTCCTTACCAGCAGACACCGTCGTTAGATTCGATGTGCTTAAGACCGACCCATCCACCTTGTATAGCGCCTTATATTTCTAGATTCTCGAAAGTTCAAATCCATTCTGTTTTGTATCTGAACGTAAACAAAGCAATTTCTAAAGAAGTAATGGATTTTTTAAATTTATCCATTCGACAGATTAACACTTTAAGCTTTCTTTTGCTTACGGCCATATCACGTTGAATACTGCGGTTCTCGCTCAATCACCGAAGTTAAGCAACCTTGAGCCTGGTCAGTACTTAGATGGGTGACCGCTTAGGAATACCAGATGCTGTAAGCGTATAGTGACGGATGTGCGTTGTGGTGCAGTGGATATCGGCTCGGAAAGAGAAATCGGTTAGTTCGAATTCCCGTTGAATACTCTGCATTCACTTAAGCACTGGTACCCTTGGGAAAAGTATTAATCCGTCCTTTCCCTCCAGTTATGGGTTAAATAATTGGGTAGGACTTGGGAACCCTGTCTTTTAAAAACAAATCTCAATGAATCTTGATACTCTAAAAGAAAAAAAAAGTATTACTATACACAAAACTTATACAAAAACAACAATAAATTGTTGAAAGAAAAAGGTATTACCAGCAATAAATAAATAAAAAAAAAATTGATTGGCAATAAATGACCCACCGAGGTTGATATGCCATAAAACAAAACAACCAACCAATAATTTTTCTTTTAGTGGATAAAACCGATATTAAATGATAAAATCTGTCATATTAATAAATTAAAAATTCCATTGATAGATATGAAAAAAAATGGCATTGATATTAACCGATTCAGATAAAGACGTGAATACATCTACCCGTGTTTTAAATACTGCTGTCACTTCTGGTCGACTTCCCCTGCTATTCACCTCGGGATTCTTGACAAAATTCAACGAAGAATCTGTAATATGATCGAACCCGACTTGGCGGCTCGGCTGCAGTCTCTCTCTCACCGGTGTGATCTGGCTTCCCTGTCTCTCTTCTACAAATGCTTTCACGGCTTAAGCTCCGATTAACTTAGCTCACTGGTGCCCCCTGTTTATGAATTTACTCGAGCTACTAGACTAGCAACTAGGTCCCACCCTTTTACAGTGAAACCAATAAAATGTAACCGCAATTTCTACTCTAACAGCTTCTTTTCTCGCACTTCCCGCCTGGGGAATTCCCTTCCGTATACTTGCTTCTCCGACAACTACAATCTCCAAGAATTTAAATGTAAGGTCAATAGTCATCTTCTGTCTTGGGTAAATTCTCCTTTTACATGGTGTCATCATCAAAAGAATTTTATTTCATGTGAACAAAATCGACATTAATGCAATTATATGAGATCCAAGTTAAGCAACTGCACGGATGGAACTAAAGAATGTCGTTCGTCGTGGAAAGCACCATAGAGCACCGAAATGCTTGCAGCATTTTGTTAAGGGGAAAGAGGTTGCAGGACGGAAAATGTTTCATTTCTCACAAGGACACGGAAGCGATTTTGACCACTATCAAGACCAGAAATTTTGTAGATGTAACGTGCTTTTTGTTTTTACTGATTCTCTAAGTTTTTTTTTATTATAAATAAAATAAACAGAATAATAGCAGATTCAAAATAATTCAACCTACTTTTATTAATTTGCGAGATAGTCAAGGCTGCAAATTCTAAGACTTCTGTTAGATATACAGATGAGCAGATAGTAACAGATGTGGTAGATATATAAAATGATAACTAGAAACATATTTAACTTGGGTATGAAGACATGAATAGATATATAGATAGGAACATGGGTAGATAGATAGATAGATAGATAGATAGATAGATAGATAGGAACATGGATAAATAAATAGGAACATAGATAGATAGATAGATAGATAGATAGATAGATAGATAGATGAGATGCGAACATGCTTGGAAAAGATAGATAAGTAGATACGAACATGCTTTTATAGATAGATAGATAGATAGATAGATAGATAGATAGATAGATAGATGCGAACATGCTTGGAAAAGATAGATAAGTAGATACGAACATGCTTTTATAGATAGATAGATAGATAGATAGATAGATAGATAGATAGATAGATAGATAGATAGATAGATAGATAGATGCGAACATGCTTGGAAAAGATAGATAAGTAGATACGAACATGCTTTTATATGATATAGATAGATAGATAGATAGATAGATAGATAGATAGATAATGAATAGACTGGGATAGATAGATAGATAGATAGATAGATAGATAGATAGATAGATAGAAATGAGACTGTGATAGATAGATAGATAGATAGACAGACAGACAGACAGACAGACAGACAGATAGATAGATAGATAGATAGATAGACAGACAGACAGACAGACAGATAGATAGATAGACAGACAGACAGACAGACAGACAGACAGACAGACAGACAGACAGACAGACAGACAGATAGATAGATAGATAGATAGATAGACAGACAGACAGACAGACAGACAGACAGATAGATAGATAGATAGATAGACAGACAGACAGATAGATAGATAGACAGACAGATAGACAGACAGACAGACAGACAGACAGACAGATAGATAGACAGACAGACAGACAGACAGACAGATAGATAGATAGATAGACAGACAGACAGACAGACAGATAGATAGACAGACAGACAGACAGACAGACAGACAGACAGACAGACAGACAGACAGACAGATAGATAGATAGATAGACAGACAGACAGACAGACAGACAGATAGATAGATAGATAGATAGATAGATAGACAGACAGACAGATAGATAGATAGATAGACAGACAGACAGACAGACAGACAGACAGACAGATAGATAGACAGACAGACAGACAGATAGATAGATAGATAGATAGACAGACAGACAGACAGATAGATAGATAGATAGACAGACAGACAGACAGACAGACAGATAGATAGATAGACAGACAGACAGACAGACAGACAGACAGATAGATAGATAGATAGATAGACAGACAGACAGATAGATAGATAGACAGACAGATAGACAGACAGACAGACAGACAGACAGACAGATAGATAGACAGACAGACAGACAGACAGATAGATAGATAGATAGATAGACAGACAGACAGACAGATAGATAGATAGATAGATAGACAGACAGACAGACAGACAGACAGATAGATAGATAGATAGACAGACAGACAGACAGACAGATAGATAGACAGACAGACAGACAGACAGATAGATAGATAGATAGACAGACAGACAGACAGACAGACAGGCAGAGACTTAAATCAATAAGTGGAAATTTGGCAAATGCCTAATGTGTCGTGATAAAACCTTTTAGTGTGTCTGTACAATTGTGTGCCATTTAACTTATTCGAAATCGTTTTTACATTTACTGTGCTTTGAAAAGATTTGTCACTTCCTGTGAAAATTGCAAACACGAAGAGAATTCAGGACCTGTGTGTTCAATGGGAATGTTAAACCTTTTTATAGACTAACACTCGATATGCTCACTCGTGGTAAAGAAAATATTTTAGTTGAGCAACAAAAGGATAAAAAAAATTGTTATTCAGTTACAATGAAAACGAAAAATGTGCAAATGGAATTGTTGAATTTATTAAGAAAACAAAAACCAAATCATCAAAGATTTCAAAATATTAGAAAAAAGACTTTGATGACACAACCGGATATAAACTAACGGCTAACCGGAAGTAATAAATAACGTCCCTGGATCACCTTATCATGATATCTTTGTGTGAGAAAGAAACACTCAAACAAAAATTATGCTAGGTCACAAATATACGAAGCCCAATATACTCATAACCATAAATGTATATCAGGCAGTGCTCTACGGCCAAATTGTCAATTTGAAATATTTTCATTTTTACCCACTTCTCAAAATAGCGACCAGCATTCATAGTTTATACTGGTTATTTCAATATTTTGTAAAAGTTGCTAAGCACAAATATTTAACAATGTAATTGTGGAATTTCTAGGGATCACTAAAACATTTTGACGGACCTGAATGACACTACCACCACCTTTAAATTTGTTGGTTTTCATTTTTTTTTTTTTTTTTTTTTTTAGTTTTTCAGTCTAATCAGTTATTACATCAGGTTTCCGAATATAAAAAAAATTGGGAAAAATTTTCATACTTAAACAATTTTTTGGAGGAGAGGGGCTCAGTTTCTCATACAACTTTATAGTAAATCGAGCCTCCATTTTGGAACCACTCGGGTTGGGGTCGCTTTGTTTTTTTTTGTTTTTTTTAGGACGAGTTGTTGCTTTTGTTTTTGTCTTTTTCAAGTTTTCTTCAGTTCTTACGAGGGCATCTTCCTTAGAAACTCCAAAAATGGCTTTATTCAAAAATTTTGCAAAGGATTCAGTTGTTGAATATGCGCAAGTAAAAAAGTTAATTGCACAGGATCGATTTACTATAAGGTTGTATTAAAAACAGAGCGTCCCACCTAAAATTATTTAAATGTTGAAATTTTTACAAATTTTTTTGTCAGTCGGAAAGTTTAGGGTTTAATCGATAAGATGGCACTGAAAAAAGGAAAAGAGAAAACTGATAATCAACCAATTTACAGGTGGTGGTAATTTCGTATCGGCGAGTGGTTCCAAAATGGAGGATCGATTTACTATAACGTTGCATGAAAAATTGAGCCCCCACTAAAATTGTTTAAATGTTGAAACTTTTGATTTTTTTTTTTGGTCAATCGGAATGCTTAGGGTGTAATCAATAAGACTGTGCTGAAAAAAGTAAAAAAAAAAAACTGAAAAACAACAAATTTAAAAGTGGTGGTAGTCTCCTTCAGGTCCGCCAACATTCTTATTTTTTAATTCGTATCACGAAAACATTCTTCTGCTTCTATATGCCCTGTCTTTTCAGGACGTAGGCGATCATGGCTCTCCACGTCACCCTATCCCTGGTGGCTCTTAGCACGCTTTCTCCTGTTACACCACCTAAACCCCGCTCTGCAATCGACTAGGTCAACACCATTAATCTAGAACATAAATGTATAGAAACTAGCATGGCCACTAAGAGCCACCAGGGATAGGGAGACGTGGAAGGCCATAATCGCCTACGTCCTGAAAGGACAAGGCTCAGAGAAGAAGAAGAAATCTACATCCGCTTGTTATCACCTTGAATACACCGGTTCTCGCACGATAACCGAAGTTAAGCAACCTTGAGCCTGGGCAGTAATTAGATGGGTGACCGCTTGGGAATATCAGGTGCTGTAAGCGTTTAGTGACAGATGTGAGTTGTGGTGCAGTGGATATCGGCTCGGAAAGAAAAATCGGTGAGCCGAGTTCGAATTCCAGTTGAATACCCTGCATTCACTTAAGCACTGGAAAGTATTAACCCGTCCTTTCCCTCCAGTTATGGGTTAAATTACAAAGGTAGGACTTGGGGAATCTGCCCTTAAAAACAAATCTTGATAAAAGAAAAAGTATTACTAGACACAAAACATATATAAAAACAACAATAAATTGTTGAAAAGAAAAAGGTATTACCAGCAATAAATAAATAAAATTTAGTTGGCAATAAATGACCCGCCGATGTTGATATGCCATAAAAACAAGACAACCAACCAACCAACCAACATCCGCTTGTAAGGGGAGATATCCATAGCAACAACACCGGAAGTCCATATTAAAGACTTAAAGAAGACTTAAAGAAACAGAGATGGGGTACGACAGAAGAATACCTGAATGACGACAGTCTGTTCCATGCTTGAAGACAAATGTCAAATCATCGTATAAGCGTGGAACAGATTGTCGACATACGGTGTTTATATCAATGTCCACATCGTTTATATTTACTTCCTCTTTTGTCTATCATATTCAGCATATTTCTCTCGTCGATATAACATATCTTCAAATTTATTAATCAATCACTTATATATATATATATATATAATACGATTTATTCATCAAAAACGCTTTCACAAGTTTTTCAAATATGCTTATTGCTTAATTCATTTTTTTTTATGGCGTATCGACCTTTTGCAGGTTATATAATTCCAGAAAACATTTTTAAATTGGAAGATTGTTTTTGGAAGGTGCAGTGGATATTGGCTTGGAACGAGAAATTTGGGAGCCGATTTCGAATTTCAGTTGAATTCATTGCATTCACTTACGCGCAAATACCCGTGGGAAAGTTATTAAACCGTCTGTTCTCTCTAGTTATGGGTTAAATAACAGTACATATTAGGTTCTCTAGCCTTGGCTGGCAACCAGTCTACCGCAGAAAGCAATGGCAACCTACTGCGGGTAATTTTCTGCCCATTTAGTCATATCTCTTTTGAGACATGATCGTCTAAGCGTGTATCACGTATGGCACTTAACTGACTGACTGAACATAATAGTTTGAAATAATTAAAGCTTCTACTGGGCATAAAGTGAGGGACTGGTTTTCTATTGTTATGAAATAATAAACTGATACCCCACTAATTATTACTTATTAATATAATGATATAATCCATCTCTTCTCACTCTAGCTATGAGCTAAATGGCATGATAGATTGGGTCCTATAGCCTTGGCTGGCAACCAGTCTACCGCAGAAACCAATGGCAGCGGGATAATCATTCGCTCAGTCAGTCATGTCTCGAAAGAGACATGATCGCACAAACCGTGTATCGCGTAAAGCACTGACCATAATAGTTGGAGACATTTAAAGCTTCTACTGGGCATAAAGTGGGGGATCGGTTTTTATATTGCTATGAAGTAATAAACTGATGCCCCACTAATTACTACTTGTTAATATAATGGTATAATCCATCAATTTTCACTCAAGCTATGAGCTAAATGGCAGGATAGATTGGGTTCTATAGTCATGGATGGCAACCAGTCTACCGCAGAAAGTAATGGCAATCTATTGCGGGATAATCTTCTGCACTTAACTGACTGAATAATGATATACTAGTGACACAAGTCTTACTAATTTATCCGTAAACTGTAATTTTGTCTGTGCAGCTGGGTAACAGATAACGGCCCAAAATCGGAAACAGAAGAGACGAGTTTCATTTATAGTCATATTCGTTATATTCGCTTGCACAGAAAAAAAAAACTCTTTAGAAATGTATGAATTCATCTCTCTTCTTTCCGACTGTATTTTTATGGCTTTAAATAGCCTGCAAAAGTTTGATAATCCGTAAATATACAAACCAATCGATCACACACACACACACGGCATATTTGTTAATTTCTAAAATCAACGGCTTCGTTTTTACAAGTCTTCTTTGATAGCCTAGCTCTTTAAGAGTCTTTCTTACGAATATAGCGACATTTCCATACTTTTGATGACATCTTTGACGTTCTGACGACGGTTTCTGATGACTTCACTCTTCAATGGCCTTTTCGTTCGCTCAGACACGAGGCTTGGTCTTCCTTAACGTTGTTCCATGCCACAATGGCCTTGTTCATTAAGTTTTTGACAATATTTTTAACGGCTTGATAATTAACGTGGAAAAAACTAGCAATTTCTCTATTTGACACTGTTTCCATCCTATGATCTACTCTCGTTGCAATTAACTAATTTTCTTATTTCCGCGAACGTTTATTGCAAAATAGGAATCAACTATCGTTCATAGAAGACAGTAGCTTGGTACTAACAGTGTATCGTCTGAAAAAAACGAGACGTCATTACACAAAGCAAAATTGCTGTAATTAAGGTCGGCCAAAGGCTTTTCATAGCCCACTCTCTCTCTATATATATATATATATGTATATATATATATATATATACATAAAGAATCACAAGATAGCCAAAACCTACCGCGGTTTCACACAACGGCTCGTCAATTGGCTTGGAACGAGAAATTGGGGAGCCGATTTCGAATTTCAGTTGAATTCATTGCATTCACTTACGCGCAAATACCCGTGGGAAAGTTATTAAACCGTCTATTCTCTCTAGTTATCGGTTAAATAACAGTACATATTAGGTTCTCTAGCCTTGGCTGGCAACCAGTCTACCGCAGAAAGCCCTGACGAGCCGTTGTGTGAAACCGCGGTAGGTTTTGGCTATCTTGTGATTCTTTGTGTCTTTGCTCTACTTTTGCTTTTCATTTGTACTTTTGCATTTGTTTGTATTTGTATCGAGCACTTTTTCTTCTTTTTTTGTGGTTGGTTCCGTTTGGCTTTTTTTCTTTACTGCGGAGTATCGTATGTCTTGTCTTTATTCCGCGGATTTCTTTTTTTCCCCCCTCTTATCCAACGCCTTAGTGCGACGGATGTTAACGGAATTAGATTCTGTCGGTTATTCGTTTTTCTTAAAGTTTATCTTTGTATAAAGTTAGGATTTAGATACTTACAGAGTCTGTTTAGTTATTATTTTGAATATATATATATATATATATATATAAGGAAAAATTTATTCATATTGTCTTATTACATCTATATTTTAATTCTATCTGAACTGTTTATATATATATATATATATAGTGTTGAGTTGTGATAATGCTTAGTGCCTGATTACCTGGTAAGCAGGATTTTTGTCATGAAGTGCTTGATATCAAAATACAGATAGAGCATTTAACAGTATTAATGGGGAGAAATTTGTCACTTAACTGAGCAGAATCATGCCTACTTTGAAGTTTCGTGAAGGCATCATTATGACAAACTTCTCCACATTAAACCTCTCTCTTTCTTTCTTTCTCTCTCTCTCTCTCTCTCTCTCTCTTAGTTGCTCACCGTAATCACAGTGACTTTAATATTGATTTAAAAAATGCTACAGTAATTAAAAGAGAAAACAGTTTACTAAGACGAAAATGTATGGAAAGTGCTTTAATCGCTAGATCATCAAAAAATGAAACTAAATGAATTCGGCTAGGAGTCCATACCCAAAACGTATATTTCAAAAAAATTAGAACTCAGCCTCCCCTTTCCTTTAAGCTCGTGCGTAATCGCGTCAACGTAAGCGCCCATTAGTTCGAAGAAGTTCTAAAGAACGAAACACGTCAGAGGTAAAGTTTTTTTCACGTTGACATAATTATTTTCCAAAATATTGTTCTTGCTATATATATATATATATATATATATATCGTTTTCCACACACACACACACACATATACATATATATATGTGCGTGTGTGTGTGTGTATGTGTGTTTGTTTATACAAGTGTGTATGCATGAGAAAGAGAGAGATAGTGTGTGAGAGAGAGTGAGAAATTTTGCGTATCTTGGTGAAAGAAAGAGTGTGTGTGTGAGAAAGAGAGAGAAAGAGTGTGTATGTGTGTGAGAGAGAGAGAGAGAAAGAGAGAGAGTGTGTGTGTGTGTGCGCGTAGTCAAACTTGACTTCGTAGTGTTATCTCATTTTACATAAGATAATATTTGAGGATACAATTTCTCCATTGTTTTACGCTCTTGAGACCCGTGCGTGTTGAACCCTAATTTAGACAAGACAAGATGACCCACAGACCCCACAACCAACCCAGCAGGTACTTATCTCAAAACAACAAAAAAAAAAAAAACAAAAAAAACTGTCATCTGACTTTTGTCGTATAGATTAGCGTCTGGATTTGAAAATTAGTCCACTTTTCTAGAACTATTTCGAAAAATTTGTCAGTCTTGTGATACCAAGAAAATGAATAGATTTTAGATCAAACGTTTGTTCCAGTAATTACTAATTAGGAAAATCGTCTTGTAGACACACACACACGTTTAACGAAGCTTAACAATACTTGGTTATAAACAACTGACGATTTGAAATGATTTCTCTGAGCATTATTTTTGATCGATATTCGTATTTAAGTAGATATCCTGTTTTTAATTTAACAGTATTATATATTTATATCTACCCGCCTGATTATGACACACATTTTCGTAATAAAAATTTATCTTAAATAATCAGGCCAGTAGAGATAAATATATAATACTGTTTAATTAAAAACAGAATATCTACTTAAATACGAGTTTCGATCAAAAATAATGTTCAAACAAATCATTTCATATATATATATATATATATATATATATATCTGAGTGAATAAGGAACGAAGAAAAAAATTTTTTTACAAAGTCCAAAACATAAATTTAAAACAGCGCTCGATATATCAAAAATATAGGGCTATGAATATTTATTCTAAATTATTCTAAAAACAAAAGTGTACATGTTCAAAAATATAATTTAGAATGCACACACACACACACACACACACACACACACACACACACATATATATATATATATATATATATAATTGGATAGCAATCTTTTTTGCATATGTTTTTATTAAATATGGCCGACAAAGAAGATTTAATTTTTTATTGGGTTTTTAGAAAAACAATATCAGGTTTGCTAGAAAAACTTAATAAGAATTATATATATATATATATATATATATATATATATATATATATATATATATATATATATGTATATATGGAATTGGTTTGGAAAGTCGAAAATTATGGAACGTTTTTACAGTCTAGCAAAAAGAAAAGTGTAAGAAAATTGGAAAGAAATTAAATAAGTCAGAACAACCCACACTTAATAAAATTACAATTAAATCTTGTCATAAAACATTACATTGCATTTAAATATTTTGTTCTGTTAACATTTCGAGCTCTCACGCTGTGTGACGTCATAGAACCGCATTACAAATTTACGAACTGCGTTTGCTATTTTTGGTAACTGTTATCGTTGCCTAGCAAAGTTTTATGTCAACACAAGATAAAATCGTCTTTGATGATGGATGTTTTTTATGTTAACGTCCCTGTTACCTCTCTGAAGATGGCTCCTGTGAGCCGAATGCCTAGAACCAACTTAATAAAAAAATTATACAAATGTTGGAGAATTTTTGTCTGTATTTTCAGCTGAAATTAAAGCCAAAATACGTTTAGGACGGCTCATGATTAAACATAATAGACATTCATTGTCTCTTATATTTAACATTATATGTTTAGAATATTATTTCTATGTATGTAATTTTTTATTTTATTTAAGAAGTATATTAACATCTATGTGGGTTATTTAATGTCCAAATGTTGCTATGTCAGGACCGATTAGATTAAAGATCCTTCTTTAGATTTTGTTGAGAACCTCGAGATTGCAGGTCATGTTAAATAAATATGTATTGTTGGTCATTTTACTATTAATATGTATTGCTAGCGATTTTAATATAAGGGTCTATTGCTGGCGATTTTTATATAAATACGTATTGCTAACGATTTTAACAGAAGTATCTATTGCTGGCGATTATAATATAAATATCTATCGCTGGCGATTTTAATATAAATATCTAATGCTGGCGATTTTAATATAAATATCTATCGCTGGCAATTTTAATATAAATATCTATTGCTGGCGATTTTAATATAAATATCTATCGCTGGCAATTTTAATATAAATATCTATTGCTGGCGATTTTAATATAAGGATCTATTGCTGGCGATTTTTATATAAATACGTATTGCTAGCGATTTTAATATAAGTATCTATTGCTGGCGATTTTAATATAAATATCTATTGCTGGCGATTTTAATATAAGGATCTATTGCTGGCGATTTTAATATAAATACGTATTGCTGGAGATTTTAATATAAATATTTATTGCTGACCATTTTACCATAATTACGTATTGCTGTTCATTTTACCGTAATTAGGTGTTGCTCTTAATTTTACCATAATTAGGTATTGCTGTTCATTTTACCATGCTCTTCATTTACCATAATTATGTAATGCTGCTCATTTTACCATAGTTAGGTAATGCTGCTCATTTTACCATAATTAGGCATTGCTGTTCATTTTACCATAATTAGGTATTGCTGCTTATTTAAGAATATAAAAATATATTTTTATTCTTTCATAGTGTTTTATTTTTTTTCGGGATTCCCTCTTTTGCTCATATCCAAGACTATAAAAGGCTCTCCCACCCTCATCGGGTGAACATGGGAAAAACAGGAATTATGATGTGGTACAACGCTCCTGAAAATATCCAATCCTCCAATCAAAAGCGTTTGTTTTCGAATGTAGTATATTTTTAAACCTAGCAATGAAAATTTTTAAGTAATATTAAAAAAAAACAAAAAACGATTAAATAAAAAATACAAATATATTTTTCTTTAAGAACGCTAAATGCTAGAGCAAAAATCGTAAAACAAACGTGCAAAGTGAACCCACTCTCTTCCCCATTGGGTTGGCTTCTTGCCACTCAAATCCACCCATCCTTAAACCTCGTATTTAGAACAAATATATATATATATATATATATATATATATATATATATATATATATATATATATATAATGTTTTTACCTGTCTGCAAAGCGGAGTTATGACGAGTAGGGTAGAGTTGTTGTGAGATGGTAAGGGTTGAGAGGGTAGTGCTTGGGTGGACACAATGGTGAAATGGATATTCGATCGGGGTGCGCGATAAAATGGAATTTTACCACGATATCTCCTGACCGGAGAAACATGTTCCGCATGGTTTGTTAGTGAAGCCGTTTATCTGTGACAGTCCTTCGAGATCGCGAGACCAGATCGCTTATCTGCAATGAGCGGGGAAAAAAAAAATAGATGACGACGGTGAAAGTGGATGTCATATATATATATATATATATATATATATATATATATATATATATATACTTCATAGATATCAGTGTGCTCGTCCGAAGCATAAAAGAACAAACAGGCCGTAAAATAATATAACACTGATGAATTTTGATTTCTTTCTTACAAAATTTCTAATTTAAAAGTAAAAGAAGAAAAAAAGGATTAAGCAAGAAATATTCAATCACTTAATAAAGTTTCTGGATTGACTGAATTGTTTCTTACGATTTATCAACCTCTTGCATGTGACAAAATATTAGTTTATAATATTTTTCTGTGATAATAATGATTTACTGTATTAATTAACCCATTGCTGGGAAAAAGAACATAGTAAAAAAAATGATAAAAAAGTGCCTCCAGACATAAAATAAATTATTTTTCTTTTTCTTATCAGGAAATAGGACATTTCTTAGTGTAACTAACCTTTTACATTCATGATCAGGATTCCTAGTAACCCCCGAGATTTGTAGGAGCAACACATAGTATAACTAACCTTTTACGTTCAGGAGCAGGATGCCTGTAACCCCAGAGATTTGTAGGAGCAACACATAGTATAACTAAACTTCTACATTCACGATCAGGATTCCTGTAACCCCCGAGATTTGTAGGAGCAACACATAGTATAACTAACGTTTTACATTCACGAGCAGGATTCCTGTAACACCCGAGATTTGTAGGAGCAACACATAGTATAACTAACGTTTTACATTCACGAGCAGGATTCCTGTAACCCCCGAGATTTGTAGGAGCAACACATAGTATAACTAACGTTTTACATTCACGAGCAGGATTCCTGCAACCCCCGAGATTTGTAGGAGGAACACATAGTATAACTAACGTTTTACATTCACGAGCAGGATTCCTGTAACCCCCGAGATTTATAGGAGCAACACATAGTATAACTAACGTTTTACATTCACGAGCAGGATTCCTGTAACCCCCGAGATTTGTAGGAGGAACACAATGTATATCTAACGTTTTACATTCACGAGCAGGATTCCTGTAACCCCCGAGATTTGTAGGAGCAACACAAAGTATAACTAAAGTTTTACATTCACGAGCAGGATTCCTGTAACCCACGAGATTTGGAGGAGCAACACATAGTATAACTAAAGTTTTACATTCACGAGCAGGATTCCTGTAACCCACGAGATTTGGAGGAGCAACACATAGTATAACTAAAGTTTTACATTCACGAGCAGGATTCCTGTAACCCCCGAGATTTGTAGGAGCAACACATAGTATAACTAACGTTTTACATTCACGAGCAGGATTCCTGCAACCCCCGAGATTTGTAGGAGGAACACATAGTATAACTAACGTTTTACATTCACGATCAGGATTCCTGTAACCCCGAGATTTATAGGAGCAACACATAGTATAACTAACGTTTACATTCTGAGCAAGGATTCCTGTAACCCCCGAGATTTGTAGAAGCAACACATAGTATAACTAACGTTTTACATTCACGATCAGAATTCCTGTAACCCCCGAGATTTGTAGGAGCAACACATGGTATAGCTAACCTTTTACATTCTGATCAAGTTCCTGTAACCCCCCAGATTTGTAGGAGCAACACATAGTATAACTAACCTTTTACATTCACGAGCAGGATTCCTGTAACCCCTGAGATTTGTAGGAGCAACACATAGTATAACTAACGTTTTACATTCACGAGCAGGATTCCTGTAACCCCGAGATTTGTAGGAGCAACTTACATAGTATAACTAACGTTTTACATTCACGAGCAAGTTCCTGTAACCCCCGAGATTTGTAGGAGCAACACATAGTATAACTAACGTTTTACATTCACGAGCAGGATTCCTGTAACCCCGAGATTTGTAGGAGCAACACATAGTATAACTAACGTTTCACATTCACGAGCAGGATTCCTGTAACCCCGAGATTTGTAGGAGCAACACATAGTATAACTAACCTTTTACATTCACGAGCAGGATTCCTGTAACCCCCGAGATTTGTAGGAGCAACACATAGTATAACTAAGGTTTTACATTCACGATCAGGATTCCTGTAACCCCTGAGATTTGTAGGGAGCAACACATAGTATAACCCAACCTTTTACATTCACGAGCAGGATTCCTGTAACCCCCGAGATTTGTAGGAGCAACACATAGTATAACTAACGTTTTACATTCACGAGCAGGATTCCTGTAACCCCGAGATTTGTAGGAGCAACACATAGTATAACTAACGTTTTACATTCACGAGCAGGATTCCTGTAACCCCGAATTTGTAGGAGCAACACATAGTATAACTAACGTTTTACACATTCTCGAGCAGGATTCCTGTAACCCCCGAGATTTGTAGGAGCAACACATAGTATAAACTAACGTTTTACATTCACGATCAGGATTCCTGTAACCCCCGAGATTTGGCAAGAGGAACAACACATGAGTATAACTAACGTTTTACATTCACGAGCAGGATTCATAACCCCGAGATTTGTAGGAGCAACACATAGTATAACTAACGTTTTACATTCACGATGAGGATTCCTGTAACCCCCGAGATTTGTAGGAGCAACACATAGTATAACTAACGTTTTACATTCACGATGAGGATTCCTGTAACCCCGAAGATTTGTAGGAGCAACACATAGTATAACTAACGTTTGCATTACGAGCAGGATTCCTGTAACCCCGAGATTTGTAGGAGAAACACATAGTATAACTAACGTTTTACATTCACGATCAGGATTCCTGTAACCCGAGATTTCTTGGGAGCAACACATAGTATAACTAACCTTTTACATTCACGAGCAGGATTCCTGTAACCCCCGAGTTGTAGGAGCAACACATAGTATAACTAACCTTTTACATTCACGAGCAGGATTCCTGTAACCCCGGTTAGCAGGAGCAACACATGTAACAGTTGTATGACTTGAGCATAATGAGCTGACAGAGCCCAACCACCACTAGGCTGGTCTGAATTCAGAGTTTTCCATCTAGACTGGTTGCTTACTAAGGCTATAGGACTCATTCCTTCCATTTAACCTTGGTTATGTGGAAAAAAATAGATTCCCATCTTTCGCAACTGTATTCGCTCGTAAGTAAATGTAACGAACACGACTGGAATTCGAAACATCCTTAAGATATTAGCCCCACACAAAAGTTCTATGAACTTCTTAATTCCGACGGGCGCCCTCTGACCTCGATAGAACATAAGGAGTAGTAACAAAGATCGGAACATTGGTTATTATGCAGTTTTAATTGTTAAACTCAAAATGTCGATGTCGCTGTACCTTTATATATATATATATATATATATATATATATATATATATATATATATATATATATATATATATATATATATATATATAGGCAATATGTTTGTGTGTGTGTCTGTTTATCTGCCTGTATGTCTGTATTTTTTCAGTCCTTTTATTTTAGTTTTTGCTTCGGGTTTGGCTCTAAGTAGGTATAATTGTAGTTCTTAGTCTCAGCCATGATACCATTTACTCAAAGGACTTATTTAGCCTTCAAAAATCAGTTTCCGACGAAAAAAACTTATTTGATATCGATACTAGGGAATCAAAATTTGACTTACATTCATTAATTTTTCTTTTAGTCTACGGTTTTGCTTTAACTAGAAACAACTATTTCTTTTTAGTCATTCGTGCCAACGTCCAAAGAGTCTGAGCTCCAGGACATATTGATTTGTTTTCAAGCTTTCATTTCACCCGAGCAACGCCGGGCTATACTGCAAGTATATATATATATATAATGTTTTAAAGCGTGTTTTATACTCGTAGATGAAGGCAAAAAACACCATTAAATATGCAAGTCAGTTTTAGCAATGACAACAACATCCTCAAATGACATTTGTCAAAATAGGAGAAAAAAAGTATTGACCGCGTTTGTGTTCTAACTAGTCTACCAATGTATCGATTACATTCATACTCATGAGAAAACCAATAAAGAAACTACTGCAAACAAAGCCTGGTCACACACACACACACACACACACACACACACACACACACACATATATATATATATATATATATATATATATATATATATATATAGTCGAGTGGTCACGGTCGGGTTCTATTTGAACGAAGACAATAGTCAATTGTTACGAGATCTTTATCTGTCATTGTTTCGTAGGTAAGAATAGATATTTATAATCCACGTGCCCGTGAGGGGTGCAGGCCAGGGTATGCGAATTTCATAAATACCTGAAGGTGTAGGACAATGGGAAGAGATCAGGCGCGAAAGTTTTGATTGCCGATGTATTTCCGGGGGCACATGTAGTGACATTTTTGTCCAATGCGATAGGTGTTCAAATACAAGGTCCATATTCTTAGCAATATTTATAGTTATTCGCAGAACCCGTGGAATTTCTACGGGAGGATAACTATGATTTCCTGGAAAAATTTTACTTTGTCATAATACAAATGATAGTAACGTCTCTTGGTTGGCAGCCAGTCTACTATAGAAAAAATGACAACCTACTGCAGGAAAATGTTCTGCCTAGTCAGTCATGGATTGAAAGAAACACAAGTGTCTTTCACATATGGCACTTAACTGACTGTTACTTCACCTGGACGATAAAAAAGTTTGAGTAGGGGCACCACCCCTACCTGTAAAAAAAGATAAGTTACAGAAGCATCAAAGACTCTGTCGTCAATGGCCAAAGGGTCGTTGATGGCCTATGTTCTACTGAAAGTGATGGGGGTCACAGTCGAAAGATTCATAAAATTTTGTGGTGAGGTGAAATAATGGTAAACAAATTAGTCTGGTTAACCATTATTATTATTACTTTTTAATCGGTTCGCTCTTCATTTGCTATCCAAATTTAAAAAGAAAAAGATTTTGAAAGAGAAAATGTTTTTTTTTTTATTACTGAAAAATCATGACTACTGTGTAAACAGAAAAGACCAACTGAGTAATGGCCAAGGGTGTAGAGGCCAAAAATTTCGTTATTAGGTCACGGGATACGACAACAAAACTACATATTTTACTATATTGTACAGTACACACACACATACACACACACACAATTACTGCTACAACCATCATCTTAAGCTGCTACCGCTACGGCAATGCTATAGGCTCCCTTCTCCTACTCTCTCACTCTTTACTACCCTTTCGTTTGGCAAAGGTGAGAAAAATGCTGAGGAGAGTAGCATTTATAGATTATAAAAAGATAGAAGGAAAGGAAAAGCTCGTGGAGAGAGTAAGCGTTTTAACTTTCTTCAATGGCGTAACGGACGGAGAAACCATGTAACTAAGTAACTAAGGAAGGAATAAGTAGAATTATTATATGATTCATATCATACTTAAATATTATATATGGGTTCTGATATTGCACTTGATCATAAGTTTATTCGTTTTTTTTTCTCTCTCTCTCTCTCACTCTTTCCCCCTCTTTCTCTCCATGAGTTCTTTTCTTTCGTTTTTCTCTTTTCTAATTTTTCTACCGATCTTACCATATATGGCCCTTTCTACCTGTGACTCTATCATTTTCTATTTTCTTCTTTCTCTTGTATTATTCTTCCTTTATCTTACCTCTCTCTCTCTCTTTCTCTCATATATATATATATATATATATATATATATATATATATATATATATATATCATATCTCTTTTTTCTCACTTCCCCTCTTTTTATTCTTTCTTCTTTTTATCTTCGGTCCCGAGTATGACGGTAAACTGCATCCGGCAGCAAGGCCTCTCATTGAGAAGTTGTAAAGAGCATGGAACCACCTCTTAACTGCTGCTGTTCCCAGGCCCACCCGGACCCGGAGTGGTAGAACCTGTTAAGGTCCCAGCTATGGGCAAATAGTTAACCTCCAAACTGGAGTTAAAACAATATGAAAGTATAAAAATAGACTTTTCTAAAAATATATGCATAAAAAAAAACTTTTATAGAAAGATATACATTTTTAAAGGAAAAAGATTTATTGCCATAATACATTTTTGAAGGAAAAAAAATATTACCAGAAATACATTTTTGAATATAAAAATAGAAGACGTCTTTAGTTTTCTTAAAAATAAATAAAAAATTCATCAAAATCTGACTAAATCAACTTTCTCACGATAACCGAACATTAAAAAAATACCTTCAAAATCCTACCTTTTTGTTTCATTAAATAACCCACAGAGGTGTTGATATGCAGTTAAACAAAACTCAAACAAACACAATTATTACTGCACATTTCAAAGTCGATGAGGAAGTCGATTGAATAGTGTTTACTATTTTATGGGCCAACATTTTTCTGAATAGTACAAGACCCAGTGTCTTAGTTTTAAAAATGAAGAAATCGACAGAGCTCCTTCTCATGAATAATGGAATGGCCAGCATTATCTCCCGATCTGAATCCGATCGAAAATCTATGGTCAATTGTAAAAATGAAATTATATAAACGTGACAAACAATGATAGCAAAGCAGTGTTATGGAAGAAATTAAAGCCACCATGTCGGAAATTGAATTTGCTGAAAAAAAAAAACTTAAAGATTAATACATTGCTAGCTTATATTGAGACGGTCACTATATATATATAGTTATCTGTAGATAGATGTGTTTCGCTCTATCACAGCTCATCAGAACGGTTAGACTCCGATTGCTTTTAACCCAGGATTGAAACCCGACCGAATTTGCGTCAGTCAGCGATTCTACCTTTGAGCTATGGGCGATCGGTAGAAGGAGGCAGACTTTTTAGCGTGTATATTATCATTATACACGCCCAATAGCTGAGAGTGTTCTAATTCATTCCTGAATGAACGATGCGTAGATGCCAGAGTAGCTATTGTTTTTCAAAGTCTACCATTCTTCCAGAGTGCTCAATCCGGGTGTGAGATTGTAAATAGTCATCCGCAGACGGATCTGTTTCACTCTATCACAGCTCATCAGTTCGGTTAGAGTCCGAGTATATATATATATATATATATATATATCTTTTCTTTTAAACAAGTTGTGTTAAACGACAGAGACAACATAGTCTTATATAATTTCTTTTGAATTTTTTCATATTTTCTGATTAGGCTTTTTATTTCCAAAATAAAAATCCTAATCAAAAAATATGAAAAAATTCAAATGAAAATATATAAGACTATGTTGTCTCTATCGTTTAACACAACTTGTTTAATATATATATATATATATATATATATATATATATATATATATGAACAGATTTTATTAAAAATAAGACACAATATTTGCAATTTATTTAATCTAACATGTGTAAAAGAATATTTGCTGCATATATATATATATATATATATATATATATGCAGCAAATATACTTTTACACATGTTAGATTAAATAAATTGCAAATATTGTGTCTTATTTTTAATAAAATCTGTTCATACTCACGGATATTCTTCCGCGTATTACAATTAAAAGATGTCCGAAATGAGGTGTAACGTTGACAGATGTTATTATCATTCATTTCTCAATGAACCCAAGTACTTTCAATCTTCATCCGAGATCATCTTCATGGGTGTGAGTTATGGTAACAAAAAATAATTGCAAAAATGTGTTGCTAAAAATTACTGCGAATTTTCTTCTTGCTTCAAACATGGCGGTTGAAAAAATGCTTGCGTTCATTAGAACGTGAAAATTTCTATAGATCCACCATTATTGTTTGGTTTGCAATGACTTTTTTACCACTGACCTGGCAGCTCTTTGAGAACTTTTGGAGTAAAATTTTGTACGTTTTAATATAGGGAAATATTTTCGACGAAATCGCTAATCTGGTTTTCATTCGAGGAAAGTTTTCCATCAAATAAAAAAGAAAGCAGTAGCTTTAAGATCAAGGTGAATAAAGTAGAACCGACCAAACAAGGTAAACATTTTGCTCTCTTTTATCCTTAGTATATGCGGCCTTGTCGGATGTGCGTTGTGGTGCAGTGGATATCGGCTCGGAACGAGAAATCGGGGAGCCGAGTTCAAATTCCAGTTGAATTCATTGCATTCACTTACGCACAAATACCCTTGGGAAAGGTATTAGTTCGTCTCCTTCCAGTTCTGGGTTAAATAACAAGACAGGGTGGGTTCTATAGCCTTGGCTGGCAACCAGTCTACCGCAGAAAGTAATGCGGGATAATCTTCTGCCCAGTTAGTCATGTCTCTTTCGAGACATGATCGCCCAAGCGTGTACCACGTATGCCACTTAACTGACTGATATGCAGCCTTGCGTTGTCATGAAGGAGAGCAACGATTTTCTTTATTAGGGAGAGCTTTTCGACCAAACTTTTATGGACACACCAAAGCCGATGGAAATATTGAAGCTGTAGGGTTAATGTTTTTTGAATTGACCTTGTGTCATACATAACTGAACTCCCTACAACTTATGATTATTCGCTGTCATCAGAAGGTTGGAGATTAGAATGGGATTTATGGAAGAATAAAAGTACACTTTTTGCATGTTTGAATAGAAATTTATTCTGCTGCTCTCCTTGGACTTCTTGACAAAATACAAAGGAGAATCTGTAACGTGGTTGATACTGACTTGGCAGACCGGCTGCAGCCGCTCTCTCACCGGCGTGATGTGGCTTCCCTGTGCCTCTTCTACAAGTACTTTCATGGCTACTGCTCCGATGACCTTAGATCACTGGTGCCGCCTAAGCACGAATTTACAGGAGATACTAGATTAGCAACTAGGTCCCACTCTTTTACAGTTAAACAAATAAAATGTAACCGTAAATTCTACTCCCACAGCTCCTTTCTCGCGCTTCCAGCCTGTGGAACTCCCTTCCACAACTCTGCTTTCCTGACAGTCACAATCTCCAGGTGTTTAAATGTAGAGTCAATAGACACCTCCTATCACACTAACTCCCAATTATTCTCAGAACACTCTCATCTACCCAACCCTCATTCTCGGTATCCTTACCCGCCTATCACCCACCCTCTGACATTTCCTATATTTAATCATCCTTTCTCCACTCTACGTATCCCCCTGCGCAGTAGTGGCAGTGACATGCCTTGCTTGGGGTGGAACGCTTATAAAAAAATAAAAAAAAATAGAAAAGAATAACATGAATTAAGAGAGGTTAAACGTTCCAAGAGTAATAGTATTAAGAGGTTAAATGTATCAAATGTATTCGTAGTCAGTCAGTCAGTCAGTCAGTCAGTTAAGTGCCATACGTGATACACGCTTGGGCGATCATGACTCCAAAGAGACATGACTGACTGGGCAGAAGATTATCCCGCAGTATGTTGCCATTGCTTTCTGCGGTAGACTGGTTGCTAGCCAAGGCTATAGAACTCAATCTGTCCTGTATATTTGACTCATAGCTCGATGGGGAAGAGATGTATTTTACAAAGTAGTAATAAATGAGGGATCAGTTTATTACTTCATAACAATATAAAACTGATCCCCCACTTTATGACCAGTAGAAGCCTTAATCATTATTCCAACTATTATATTCAGTCAGTCAGTTAAGTGCCATACGTGATACACGCTTGGGCGATCATGTCTCGAAAGAGACAGGACTGACTGGGCAGAAGATTATCCCGCAGTAGGTTGCCATTGCTTTCTGCGGCAGACTGTTTGCCGACCAAGGCTATAGAACCCAATCTGTCCTATTATTTAACTCATAAATGGAGGGAAGAGACTGATTAATACCTTTCCCAAGGGTATTTGCGTGTAAGTGAATGCAAGGAATATAAGTTAAGTGCCATACGTGATAGACCCTGGGGCAATCATGTCTCAAAAGAGATATGACTGACTGAGCAGAGGTTTTTCCCGTAGTAGGTTGTCCTTACTTTTTGCGGTAGACTGGTTGCCACCCTAGGCTACAGAACCCAATCTATCCTGCTACTTAACCCATAGCTTGAGTGAGAAGAGACAGATTAATACCTTTCCCAAGGGTATTTGCGCGTAAGTGAATGCAAAGAATTCAACTGGAATTCGAACTCGGCTTTCCGATTTGTCGTTCCGAGTCGATATCCACTGCACCACAATGGACATCCTTTACATAATTCCAAAAATCAGGAATATAGACATTATTATAGCCAGATTTTAAAGCAAATTTACACAAAGTGAATACTTTTTTTTTTTTTTTTTTTTTTTTTTTTTTTTTTTTTATTATTATTATTATTAATATTTACGTTCTCCTACTCTAGGTGTGCGTTGTGGTGCAGTGGATATCGACTCGGAACGACAAATCGGGGAGCCGAGTTCGAATTTCAGTTGAATTCCTTGCTATTTATTTACTCACAAATACCCTTGGGAAAGGTATTAATCCATCTCTTCCCTCCAATTATGGGTTAAATAACAGGACAGGTTGGGTTCTATAGCTTTGTTTAGCAACCAGTCTACCGCAGAAAGCAATGGTAACCTACTGCGGGATAATCTTCTGCTATCTTTCGAGACATAATCGCCCAAGCGTGTATCACGTATGGCACTCAACTGACTGACAGTACACACACATATACACACACACACACATATACACACACACACAATTACTGCTACAACCACCAGCTTAAGCTGCTACTGCTACGGTAAAGCTATAGACTTTCTCCTCCTACTCTCTCTCTCTCTCTCTCTCTCTTTATTACCCTTCCGTTTGGCAAATGTGAGAGAAAGGCTGAGGAGAGTGGCGTTTATAGATTATAAAAAGATAGAGGGGAAGGAAAAGCTCATGTAGATAATACGTGTGATATCTTTTTTCAGTGGCGTAACGGACGAAGTAACTAGGTAACTTATGTTATAGGTTAAATAATAGAACAGATTGGGTTCTATAGCTTTGGTTAGCAACCAATCTACCGCAGATGGATAGCAACCTACTACCGGAAAATCTTCTGCCCAGACATGAACGCCCAAAGCGTGTATCAAGTATGGTACTTAACTGACTGAATATAATAGTTGGAATATAAACCACTTTTCTAATTACTACATCTATTCTCCCTCTATGCGTCAAACAACAGGACAAATTGGGCTTTGTAGCCTTGGTCAGCAACCAGTCTACCGCAGAAAACAGTTTACTGCGGGATAATCTTCTGCCCAGTCACTCATGTCTCTTTCGAGACATGATCGCCCAAAGGGTGTAACTGACTGAATCTGGAAGCAAAAAATATTTAACTGGTGCCTAAGAACCCTTCTGCTCAGTAGTATCTGACCCCCGCACTAAAGTAGGTTAGGGTCAGAGTCACGCCTTGATGCCTGCAACAGCAGCAAATTCTTGATAGCTGACCATGCTTTCGTTAGCCCTGTGCTTGTTCCCCTACACTGGTGTCACATTTGCCCTCGCGGAGTTATATATATGTAAGAGAGAGAGGGGGGGGAGATATACACATTGTCTCGACATATGTTGTCAATTTCCGGCTGTTGCATTAATCAAGTGCGTGGCATTTGAATAAATGAATTTCAAGTTGTATTTTTGTTTCAAATGTCCTGTAAAAATCTACGAATCAGCTTTGTTACAATCTGCTCACAGTTTTTATCACTGCTTTCTTGGACCTCCCAAGCCGCTGCCTGAGAAATCGTTACTCACGTCCACGTTTAACATATGTATAAAGAGAGAAGAAAGAATAATAAGAGGCACATTATGTATACATTTTCCTCACTAACCCACTTATGCACATATATTAACTAACGTTTCCGTCCAACATACACCTAGACAGACAAGCACTTCTTCACAAACACTCACATAGGATATTACACACGGTAACGTCCAAAATATTTCATGCACATATATTTAAAAATTATCTATTGCTTTCATACACGTCACACGTAACTGAAAAGTAACCCCAAATCCCAATATACCAGCATTCTGTCGCCCTGATTTATTTCGTTTCTTTTTTTTTCTTTTCTCTTGATTTCTGTAAAAGCTTTAATTAACGTAAAACTTGTTAAATTGAGAGATGTTTCTGTTGTGGAAAAGAGAGGTAGAACGAAGTCAACAAGAAAGATCTCCGAGGCGGCTCCTTTGTTTCAACAATTTTGAAACAGTCAGTTGGACGATCATGTCTCAAAAGAGACATGACTGACTGGGCAGAAGATTATCCAGCAGTAGGGTGCCATTGCTTTCTGCGTTAGACTGGTTGCCAGCCAAGACTATAGAACACAATCTGTTCTGTTATTTAACCCATAACTGGAGGGAAGAGAAGGATCATTTTAACATATATATATATATATATATATATATATATATATCCGAGTGAATAAAGAACGAAGAATTTTTTTTTTAATGACGTCCAAAACATTAATTTAAAACAGTGCTCGATATATATATATATTTTTTTATCGTATCACCCCGAGCAAGGCGGCAACGCCACTGATGTGCAGGGGGCTATGTAATAGTGAAAAGATTGGAAAAAGAAAGCCTGAAACCACATCCTAAACAGGGAACAAGGGATGAGGCTCTTAACCTGTTCAATAGACGTGGGTGGAGTGTGAACCGGGTGATAGATAGATCTATCTACTCCAATTGAGAAAAAAACAACAAAGTGAAAAGATTGGAAAAAAGAAAGCCGGAAACCACATCCTAAACAGGGAACAAGGGATGAGGCTCTTAACCTGTTCAATAGACGTGGGTGGAGTGTGAACCGGGCGATAGATAGATCTATCTACTCCAATTGAGAAAAAAACAACAAAGTGAGAAGATTGGAAAAAAGAAAACCGGAAACCACATCCTAAACAGGGAACAAGGAATGAGCCTCTTAGAGCTGTGAAAAATTTTTAGATACATCCACTACAAATCGTACATTTGTTTCGACATTGAAACTACAATGCCTCCTCAGGTGGTGTGGACAGGAATGGAAAGCCTCTTTTCTTTACACTTTCATCGTCTTTTCTCGCACTTCCCGCTTGTGGAATTCCCTTCCTTATACTTGTTTCCCTGACAGGTACAATCTATAAGAATTTAAACGCAATGGTCAATTACCTTCTCTTATCTCCTTGACTAGCATCCTTTCCCTGACAACTCTTGTATCCACTCTGCTCTCATCTCATCTCGCATCTCTTCACATCAGTGTACTCATTCTTCTCATATACATTCTCTGACACTCCCTGTCTATCGCCCGGTTCACATTCCACCCACGTCTATTGAGCAGGTTTAAGAGGTTCATCCCTTGTTCCCTGTTTAGGATGTGGTTTCCGGCTTTCTCTTTTCCAAGCTTTTCACTTTATTGTTTGTTGTTTTTTTTTTCCAATTGGAGTAGATAGATCTATCTATCGTCCGGTTCACACTCCACCCACGTCTATTGAACAGGTTAAGAGGCTCATCCCTTGTTCCCTGTTTAGGATGTGGTTTCCGGCTTTCTCTTTTCCAATCTTCTCACTTTATTGGGTTTTTTTTTCAATTGGAGTAGATAGATCTATCTATCGCCCGGTTCACACTCCACCTACGTCTATTGAACAGATTAAGAGGCTCATCCCTTGTTCCCTGTTTAGGATGTGGTTTCCGGCTTTCTTTTTTCCAATCTTTTCACTATTACGTAGCCCCCTGCACATCAGTAGCGTTACCGTCTTGCTCGGTGTGATACGATTTTAAAAAAAAGTTGTGTGTAGGATGTTGATATATATATATATATATATATATATATATATATATAAATTAAGTTGGTTCTGAGCTTTCGGCTCATAGGAGCCATCTTCAGAGAGGGTACAATGATGGTGGATGTTTTTAAGTTTACATCACTGTAACCTCTCTAAAGATGGCTCATGTGAGCCAAAATCTTAGAACCAATTTAATAAAAAAATAATCAACATTTTTGAGAATTTTTTCTTTATTTTCACCTGAAATTAAAGCCAAAATACGATGTTTAGAACGGCTCTTGATTAAACCTAATAGACATTCATTGTCTCTTATATTTAACAATATATATATATATATATATATATATATTAGTAATTCAAATACAAGCCTGTTTCGCTGTATTACAGCTCATCACTGTGGCTAGACACCTCCACTTGCTTTTGGCTGGGATCGATATATATATATATATATATAGCATAAGAAATAACAAATAGGAAATGTGTCTCACTCTAACGAATTAGTGGGGTCATCATCATCATCCCACTCCACACACGCATTACTATACCAAGATCCTAGAACTGTGAATGGTACAGACGCCCAGCCCTAAATCTGAGTGTTTTTTATATATATATATATACGAGACGCCATCTCAAGAATGATTCCTAGCCAAAGATCAAGATTTCTTCCAACCACCAAATGCTCCCCAAGGATCCCGTCTACCTAGTTTCACTCACAAGGCTTCGGTTAACTCATGGTGTAGTTTTCAGGCATTTTGAAAGTATGCCGCACACTGGGATCGCCTCCTCCTACAGGCCGAAAACTTCCATGATGTGATTTGAACTCGGGTTTCATGGTCAGAAAGCCAACGTTCTATTGGCTGCACATCTAAACATATGGAACTGTGTGTGTGTGTGTGTGTGTGTGTGTGTGTGTGTGTGTGTGTATCTCCGAAACGGCAGAATCGATTTTCTTGAAAATTTACACAGTTGTACTATAAGCGTCTGCAAGTGTCCTTAGCTAGGTTTTGTGTCGAGGTACCCCCGATAAATATCAGAAATCGATAATCGAAAAAATCGGGTTATAGATGGAGAGGTCCGATTTTAATCAAATTTGATACACTCATAGACAAAGACATCAGAAATGATATTCAGAAGTGCAGAAAAATCGATAATATATAAAAGGCAAGATGTTTGTGTGTTTGTCTGTTTATCTGCCTGTATGTCTGTATTTTTTCAGCTCTTATATTTTAGTTTTTGCTTCGGGTTTGGCTCTAAGTAGGTATAATTGTAGTTCTTAGTCTCAGCCATGATTCCATTTACTCAGAGGACTTATTTAGTCTTCAGAATTCAGTTAACGACGAAAAACACTAATTTGTTTTCGATACCAGGAAATCAAAATTTGACTTACATCCATTCATTTTTCTTTCAGGCTACGTTTCGCTTTAACTGGAAACAACTATTGCTTTTTAGTCTTTCGTGCCAACGTCCAAAAAGAGTCTGAGCTCCAGGACCATGGATGACTTTAAAGCTTTAATTACACCCGAGCGACGCCAGGCTATACTGTTAGTAAAGGAAATATTTTTTTTTACCAAACTTGACGTTAGCTTTATCTTGCAAGATAAATGGGTGCCAACTATAACTACTTGTTATCATTTATAACTTAAACAATTTTCTTAAAAATAATGGTAATGTTTACATTTAACGATGATCCGCTTAATCTGACGTTCAGCAGCAAAATAAAAAAATGGCAACTCCATGTATGGTGGTTTTGTGGTTCTACTTACTTACGCAGGCATAGCCTTGGAAAAGTTATGAATCCGTCTCCTCACCCCTAATATGGGTATAAGTGTAGACTTAAATCTGGAAAAGTCTTTGCTGTCCTCGAAAAATTGTTCAAGCAATAATCACTCACAAAAGCATGAATTATTCTTACAACTTAAAATATAATTCAATCCGCCTGAATCCATCTTGCACATATACAAATCAACCATCCGTCTGGGCATAGAATACTGCTGTCATATATAGTCAGGCGCCCCAGCTGTTCATCTCAGTGTTCTTGACAGGCTCCAAAAGAGAATCTGTAACGTGATAAGTCCCGACTTGCCGGCCCTACTCCAGCCACTTTCTTCCCTTTGTCTATACTACAAATATTTTCATGGCTTCTGCTCCGACGAACTTAAGTCACCGGTGCCCACACCACAAGAATTTACTTGTGCAACCAGACTCGCATCAAGGTCTCACCCTTTTACAGTTAGATCAACCAAATGCAGGCGACAATTCTATTCTAGCAGCTTCTTTTCTAGCGTTTCCAGCCTGTGGAACTCCCTTACATATACTTTCTTTCGTGACGCCTAAACCTCTAGGAATTTAAATGCAAAATCAATTCCCATTTCTTATCTACTTAATTCCAGCCCTTTCCACATCCCCCATGTATCTTGTTCTTTTCCTTTCTCTCTACCTTCGCAACTGTCTCCACATCTGTGTTCCCGTCTTTCTCTGCCCCTTTCTCTGACACCTCCTGTAACTGGTTCGTTTTTCTCTTCACTCTCCTCCTATCTAAACTATTACTCTTACGCAGCCCCCTACGTATCAGTGACGGTTGCTTGTGGTGAAACGATTAAGAAAAATAACCCACAAAAGGCCTTAAAACATACCACTATAACCAATGAAAACACTTGACTAAAATTCTCAAACACTATATTATATATTTTCACTTTAGACATTGCTAATTGCTGCCGTCCAGCATATATATATATATATATATATATATATATATATATATATATATATCCCTCTCTTTCAATATATGTCTTTATACACATGTGTGTGCTTACCCCGGAGCCCAAATACGTGTGCGATATCTGAGAGAGACCTTCTAGGGTGGTTGTTTATATATCTGTCAAACATATGGTTCTTTAACACGTGTGCATATCACGTATTACCTGACATCCCGTCAGAGTGGGGACAGTACTTGGTGATCAAGATATAAACTTTCACGCCAACCCGTCGATCAACCTGCCTTCTCTAATGCAATACAGACTGCACAATTTATTCTGGTGCAACTTGCACAAACCAGAAGTTGTCTAAGAAAACAGTCGAATATGAATTTTGGATTTGGTTGCCAGGAACAAACACATTTGGGCTTTTCTTAGATGACATGAGATAAGATATCGACAGAAGAACGTCCGTGACTATATCGCAACGCCTGCAAATCTAAATCCATAGCATTTGCCAGCTGTTTGACTAGCTGTTATGCGGTATGTCCTGCCCAGATAATGTTAGCGAGATACGTCCAAACAAATGAGTTTTAACATCGATCAATCAAATAAAAAAAAATGTCATTTTTGCATAGGTAATGTGAATTTCATTTGTTGTGTGTTCATTACGTATAATTTTTCGTACTGATTGTGTATTAATATATATATATATATATATATATATATATATATATATATTAGTCATCCACATACAAGCATGTTTCGCTGTATCACAGCTCATCAGTGTGGCTAGACGCATAAATATATATATATATATATATATAGTTTATCGCGGCAGCAATTTTCTAAACATATACTGTTAAATATAAGAGACAATGAATGTATGTTACGTTTAATCATGAGCCGTTCTAAACATAGTATTTTGGCTTTAATTTCAGGTGAAAATAAAGACAAAAATTCTTCAACATTTGGATAATTTTTTTATTAAGTTGGTTCTAAGCTTTCGACTCACAGGAGCCATCGCCAGATAGGTTACAAAGATGATGGATGTTTTTATGTTAACATCCTTGTAACCTCTCTGAAGATAGCTCATGTGAACCAAAAGCTTATAACCAACTTGATAAAAAATGATCCAAATTTTGGAGAATCTTTTCTTTATTTTCACCTGAAATTAAAGCCAAAATACGATGTTTAGAACGGCTCATGATTAAACATAATAGACATTCATTGTCTCTTATATTTAACTATATATATATATATATTAGTCATTCAAATACAAGCCTGTTTCGCTGTATTACAGCTCATCAGTCTGGTTAGATACATCCACTTGCTTTTGATTGGAATCGAAACTCGGCTTATTTGGTGTCAGTCGGAGTCGCTACTCCCTAAGCCATAGGCGCATGGAATCAGAGAAAGGAAATTTTCACGTGTTGTATAGAATCAGTGTATACACACGCCAGTCACCGAAAGAACTCAATTCATTTCTGAAGAGTCACGCATATATCACAGAAGTGGTAAAATTTTTAAAAATTTTATGTTGCCTCCCCCCTCCGCCTGGCCTTGACTGAACTTTCATTCCGTAGTAATACGACATGAAACAAGTCGAATAGGGCCTTCCGTCTGATGAAGTCGGTGATTGGTGGCAACAACAATTATTGACTGAAATAAATTTATTACGGAAATATGACCGGTGTTTAAAGTTTTTCTTAAAAGAAAACAGAGAATATATATATATATATATATATATATATATATATATATGTATTTATATATATATATATGTGTGTGTGTGTGTGTGTGTGTGTGTGTGTTAAAATGAAAATTAGTGACATCGAATTGTAACAGGCATATTAACAAAATTACGCAAAATATCTTAAAATACTAAATAGTAAATTTATTCAACGAAATCGCCATTGGCTTAAACCACTGCCCCCAGACAACTTCAAAATTTTCTGCAGCTACCTTGGGCGGTCTTTGGTGTTGCAAGAAGTTTTGTTGGTCACTCACTTAACTGTGCTTCATACATAATAATCAGTGGTGTGCAGTCTTTGGTATTAGTTGGCCAAAAATAAAATGTGGTCGCAGAAATTTGGTTTTTCTGCTTGCCTGGCATGGTTCAGCAGCAACCACTTTGTCTCAAGACAGCACTATATTCACAAAGCACTCATTGTCTCTTATCTTATATATATATATATATATATTAGTCATTCAAATACAAGCCTGTTTCGCTTGAATGACTACTATATATATATACCTCGGGCAGGTCTTCTTGTTTAAATTGCTGCATAATGTTTGCCTTCAGTTTAGGCCTCCGTGTTGAGTCGAAGTCCCTGTTGGAAGTTGGAGGTATAACGTCGCCATCAATAATGATTTCTCCAAACAACAACGTAGCCATTAGACTAATCCAAATCTTTCCGAATCCTCTGCGCCGTCTTCAAAGCACTCTTAATTGCTCGTATTTGAGCATCCGGTGCGAATGCCAAGCAGTACAGCATGCCATTTTCAAATTTCTGGTACAGAGAATTGTTACATAGTACTCTTTTTCTCACTGCTGCTACCCAAGAAACCCTACTATACTGCCTAGGTGACAAATATCTATCTATCTATCTATCTATCTATCTATCTATCTATATATATATATACTACCGGCCATAATTATTGGGCCACTCCAGTGTTTTAAAAAATGATGTATTTCATACTATTTTTTAGCATTTATTGCCAAGTGAATAATTGTAAATGAAAATAGAATTGTTTTTTTTTGTTAATATTGCACAATAACATGTGCATCAAATGAATTTATAAATTTTTAATAATGACATATACTGCAGTTTCATCAATAAAAGAATCAAGAAAATTTAGGGTGAATCGGACGAGTTCATCTTTGCTTCCTTGCCTTGTAAAATTTGGCAGAGTATAATCAGAAAAGAACCGTTCTATTTTCATTTGGCAATAAATAATAAAAATAGTATGAAATACATCCTTTCTTTAAAAAAGCTGGGGTAGTCTAATAATTATGGCTGGTAGTATATATATATATATATATATATATATATATATATATATATATATATATATACTTAATTACAATAAGGCAGCACAAATAATTGCAGACTAAACATCCGAAAAAACATCCGAAAAAAGCGAAAAAACAATGCTAACTTAAGCGTAACTTAAATCGTCAAATAACCCAAAGAGGACTACCTCATAGGTTAAATAATGGGGAAGAAAAAAAAAAAGAAACAAACCACGCGCAAGAACAATACGTTTAGTGGCTTAATTTTAGATTTAGTGTACTATATATATATATATATATATATATATATATATATATATATATATATATATCTTTTAAAATAACTTTAATCCAAAACGAAAAAGTAGGAAGGTAAATCCCAAAACCTGATCCTAATTAATATCAAAATGTTAATATTAAAAAATGATACAGGTGGAGAGCTCTACAGTTTTGAACATTGAAAATTTATTTTATTTTATATATATATATATATATATATATAGTGTGTATTTTGGCAGCATTTTTTCATTAATACTGGTTTCATTGAATAATATAGACAAGTCCTGTCTATTTATTTTGTGTAAGATCCGTTCGTATGATCTGATTAGCTTGATGTTCATTCTTTGATAATGGCTTATGTAAGCCGAAAGCTCAGACCTGATAAAAAAATCAACCATTATTGCGATTTCTTGTCGTCTTTCCATGACAACACTATCAAGCTAATCAGATCATACGAACGGATCTTACACAAAATAAATAGACAGAACTTGTCTATATTATTCAATGAAACCTGTATTAATATATATATATTATAGATAATCTTATTTGACCCTAAGCAAGGCGGAATGCCACTTGTGTGAAGATGCTTACAAAGAGTGAAAGTGATACAGAAGACTGTGAATATATTCGGGTTCAGTGAAGGACAAATGATGAATGAGATTCAAAAACAGTAGATGGTGTTTCCATGTTGCATTTGAATTTTTTTTAAGATCGTAGTTATCAGGGAAGCAAACAAACGGGAAAGAGTTCCACAGACGGGAAGTGCGAGAAAAGAAGTTGGGTTAGCAGAAGTCGCGGCTGCATTTGGTTGATTTTACTGTAAAGAAGTGGGACCTTGTTGCCAATCTATTTGCCCGAGTAAATTCTTGTGGAGAGGGCATTAGTGAGCTAAGCTCGTCGGTGCAGAAGCTATGAAAATATTTGTAGAATAGACAGAGGGAAGCCACATTCCGCCGGTGATAAAGTGACTGGAATCGAGCCACCAGGTCCGGATCGATCACGTTAAAGATTCTCCTTTGGAGCCAGTCGAGAACCCTGAGATGAACGGCAGGAGCACCCGACCAGATATGACGACAGAATTCGATGCACGGTCGGATGTCTAATTTGTATATGTGCAAGATGGACTCAAGCGGGGAAAACTTGTGCGTAAATATTTACAGAGAGTGAAAGTGTTTTAAAAAGACTATGAATAGGTTCAGGTTGAGCAGAGGGAAAAAGATGAACTGAATTCAAGAAGAACAGAAGATGGTGTTTTGATGTTGTATTAAAATTTTTCTTAAGATTGTAGTTTTCAAAGAAGCAAATAAAATGCGAGTAAATAAACTGTTAAAGTAGAAGTTAACTGTTTCAACGGTAAAAGGGTGACGAACTCTAGAAGCATGTGTAAATAAATGTAGTCGGGGTGCCAGGGAAAAAAACTTTCTCAGGTAAAAGACAGAAAATGTTTTTAGATTGAAAGATTCTTTCGGAGATAATAATGTTTTAATGATACACGTTCCAATAATTAACCCATAGCTGGGGGGAAGTATAAGAATATTCACACGTTACCCAAAAGAACTTTTTTCTTTTTTTTTCTTTTATTCATGTCACCCCAAGTAAGGAAGCGGGGGCTTACAGAGAGTGAAAATCAGAGATAAACAGTTTGTATGTAGCATTCGGGAAAGGACAAAAAATAAACGTGATTCAAGAAAAGCAGAAAATGATGTTTGGTATTGTATTCAAATTTTTTAGAATAATACTTATCAGTGAAGCGAGTAAACGGAATGGATTTTTATAGGTGGGAAGTGCGAGAAAAGAAACTGCTGAAGTAGTAGTAGCAGTTGAATTTAGCTATTTCGGCAGTAAAAGAGTGGGACCTAGATGACAATCTAGTCCCACGCCTGAATTCATGTATTCGTAGCAGTAGGAAAAAAAATCTTCTCGGAGCAATTGCCATTTATAGAGAAGACAGAAGTAAGGCATATCACATCAGAAGTAAGGCATATCACATCAAAAGTAAGGCATATCACATCAGAAGTAAGGCATATCACATCAGAAGTAAGGCATATCACATCAGTGTGAATGTGACTGATGTCGTTATTCTCGGTCAGAATTGATACCATTACAGATTTTGAATTTTCTCAAGAATCTCTAAATGTAATGCAGGAAGACCAGACCAAATATGCCAACGGTATTTAATTTTCGGGTGGATGCTATATTTGTAGATGTGTTAGAGGAATCGAGACGAGAAAATTTCTGGTAAGACTCTGTGACCCAGCAGGAGATGTAGCTGTTTATTCGTTGTCGTCGCTCCATTTCATGTCAATGAAAAACGTGAGACGAGTGAGGTACAGTTTGCTGCTCTCCAGAAATCTAGCCTCAGCCACGCTGATGGCGAAGAGAAAAAAAGTTTCTATGGTGGTTAAACGAAAGCAGTTTTGTTTTAAAGGCTTTAAAATGTACGGGAGTATACGGTATCGTCATCTGTATAAATATTTAGTTGCAAACTGATGACATCGGGAAGATCATTGATGAAGATCAGTAATAGTGTAGGGCACAAGATAGATCATCGGATGCAACTGAGTTTGTGAGAAAGGATCTGGAAGAGAGTCCATTCAAAACAACCTTCATTTCATGATTTGATTGGAACGACTGTGTTAAATCAAACATTCGACCTGTGACACTGTAGCCCTGGAGCGCTTGCGTAGAAGGCCAGCATGCCAAACCCTGTATGAATGGCTGGCCGCTCGTTTCCGATGATGCTCGTATACTAAGGTAGCTAACTTATCCCTGTTGTAGACATTTGCTCACGCACATTTGTGTTTGTTCCAAACCCACAAAGCCTTTTGTCATTTATACTGCAATTATGCTGAACAGACCTTAGTTACAGTTTCTGGTAGAAAACACTTTATTTAGTGTCTGAAGAAGGCTAGACGTTATTTAAACGTTCTTTGAGTGGTTACCGATGTTTGAGTAGAAGCTCCGTTTATTTATTAAACAGTATCTGAATACTCGTCTACCGGCCTGAATATTACGCGAAATCTTATTGAATAAAAAATCCAACTGCCTGCTTTTTTTTTAACCGCTCCCTTTTTTTCTTCAACGTCCCCCGGAACTTTCTATCTCTCTATTGAGGCGTTACCGCTGTATTTGGGATTCGGAGATTTAAATCAAGAAACTCCATTTTTAATTTGTTCCTAAAAAAAGAAGAATTATCTGAGCTGTATTAAGTGACGCGGGATTATGGGCGGTGAAACCTCGGAGTGGTATTTAAGAAAAAGTATTTCACGTTCACACGCACGTACCGGCCTTTGGCCTGGGGAGGGTTAACCAATCTGTTCGCTTGTTTGTTTGTTGACATGGAATAATAAGTTCTTTGATTGATGGTGGAGGTGACCTTGTCGAAGAGCCAGGTATATTGACTCGGTAACAAAACAATAAGTAAATACCTGAAAGAAAGAAAGAAAGAAAGAAAGAAAGAAAGAAAGAAAGAAAGAAAGAAAAGGCGGGGGAGCATTGAATGAATGATAAAGAAGAAAAAAGGATCTGATTTTGCAAAATAAGAAAAGAAGAAGAGAAATAAGCAAGAAATAGAACAGTGGTCGGATGAATTGAAGAAAGAAAAATGAATGAAAGATAAAAAAACGCAAAGAAAAAAAGAAAAAAGAAAAAGTAATGAAATGACGGGTGTTTCATGAGATTGTTCTTTAGAGAGGGAAGGAGGGAGAGAGAGGAGGTGTTTTATAGGACTGCTTTAATAGAGAGAGGGGAAGAGGAAGAGAGCGATGTTTTATGAGATTGCTCTTTAGAGAGAGAAGGAGAGAGGGAGAGAGAGATGTTTCATAGGACTGCTTTAATAGAGAGAGTTAGAGGAGAAGAGCGATGTTTCATGAGATTGCTCTTTAGAGAGAGAAGGAGGGAGAGAGAGGGGGTGTTTCATAAGACTGCTTTAATAGAGAGAGGGGAAGAGGAGAAAAGCGATGTTTCATAAGAGTGCTATTTAGAGAGAGAAGGAGGGAGAGAGACAGTAGGTGTTTCATAGGACTGTTTTAATGAGAGAGGGGGGATGAAGAGAGCGATGTTTTATGAGACTGCTCTTTCGAGAGAGAAGGAGGAGCGACAGAGAGAGAGAAAGTATTTCATAGGACTGCCTTAATAGAGAGAGGGGGAGAGGAAGAGAGCGATATTTCATGACACTGCTCTTTAGAGAGAGAAGGAGGGAAAGAGAGAGGTGGTGTTTCATAGGACTGCTTTAATGAGAGAGGAGGAGAGGAAGAAAGCGATGTTTCATGAGACTACTCTTTAGAGAGAGAAGGAGTGAGAGAGAGAAGCGGTGGTGTTTCATAAGACTGCTTTTTAGGAGAGATGGGGAGAGGAAGAGAGCGATGTTTCATGAGACTGCTCTTTAGAGCGAGAAGGAGGGAGAGAGAGGAGGTGTTTCATAGGACTGCTTTAATGAGAGAAGTGGAGAGTGATGTTTCATTTGACTGTTTTATTGAGAGAGAAGAGGAGGGATAGAAAGAGGCATATATTTTATGAGATTGCTTTAATGAGAGAGAGAAAGATAAAGAGGGCGTGAGGGAAAGGAAATGTTTCATGAGACAGTGAGAGAGGTAAGAGAGAGATTTTTTTATGGGACTACATTAGGGAGGCAAAATAGAGAGAAAGTGAGAGAGAGGAAAGAGAAGGAGAGAGAGGAAGTTCTTTCATAAATCTGTCTTAGAGAGAGGGTAATGAGAGAGGGAAAGAGAGTAGGAAAAGCGTCATGGGACTACCTTAATGATAGAGAGAAAGAGAAAGAATGAGATAAAGAAAAACCTATTTAATCTGACGCGGTTCATTCATTGACTTTATCAAGGCAAATGAAAGGATTTTTTTTTTTTTGCAATTATTAGATTATGTGCTTTGTTGTGCAGTGGATATCGGCTCGAAACGAGAAATGGGGGAGCCAAGTTCGAATTCCAGTTGAATTCATCGCATTCAGTTATGCGCAAGTATCCTTTGGAAAAGGTATTAATCCGTTTCTTCCCTCTATTTATGGGTTAAATAACAGAACAGATTGGGTTCTATAGTCTAAGCAGGCAACCAGTCTACCACACAAAGTAATGACAACCTACTGCGATATAATCTTCTGCCCAATCAGTCATGTCTCTTCTGAGACATGATCGCCCAAGCGTGTTTCACGTATGACACTTAACTGATTTATAAAAAAAAAAATAGTTAATTTCCCTTTTGTCTATATATATATATATATATATATATATATATATATATATAGAGAGAGAGAGAGAGAGAGAGAGAGAGAGAGCGTACGGCCATGCCAGGTTAAAACATCAGTTCTCGTATGTGTGTTTCTGCGAGTTTTTTTTGTGTATTTTCTCTTCATTATTTATTCTTTTCCAATTTTGACACACTCGACACCACATGACCCTCAGCCAAAAGGCAGAGGTCAGGAGTCAACGAAATCGGATCTCTAGCAAAACGGGGACCGAGAATAGCAAGACGAAACGCATGTCGCTTGAAGCTTGAAAGAGTCATGTTGGAAGTAAGGTGTTTGGGGCGGAGCCGCGTATGAAGAAGACTTAGTAGGAAGGAAGGAACGAAAAAACAAAAAACAAAAACAAAAAAAAACAACAACAAAAAAAAAAAGACAGGCTAGCATGCAATTTAAAAAAAAAAAATTAAATAAATAGAAAGCCAAGACGCTACAAAATGATAAAAGACTAAACTGCATTTTCTAAATACTTCTAGGTCAGTAGGTTAAGCTCCATAAGTGATACACGTTTTGGCTGATCATATCTCGAAAGGGAGAGTAACTGGGCAGAAGATTATCCCGCAATTGGTTGCCATTGCTTTCTGCAGTAGACTGGTTGCCAGCCATGAATATAGAACCCAATCAATCCTGCCATTTAGATCATAGCTGGAGTGAGAAGAGATGGATTATATCATTATATTAATAAGTAGTAATTAGTGGCGGATCAGTTTATTACTTCATAACCATAGAAAACTGATCCCCCACTTTATGCCCAGTAGCACCTTTAATTGTTTCCAACTATTATGTTCAGTCAGTCAGTTAAGTGCCATACGTGATACACGCTTGGAGCGATCATGTCTCTTTCGAGACATGACTCGCTGGGCGGAAAATTATCCCGCAGTAGGTTGCCATTGCTTTCTGTAGTAGACTGGTTGCCAGCAATGACTATAGAACCCAATCTGTCCTGTTATTTAACCCTTAGCTTGAGGAAGAAGAAAGATTAATACCTTTCCCAAGGGTATTTGTACGTAAGTGAATGCAAGGAATTCAACTGGAATTCGAACTCTGCTCCCCGATTACTCGTTCCGAGCCGATATCCACTGCACCACAACGAACATCCCTATTTACTCATCAGTCAGTTAAGTGCCATACGTGATACAAGCTTGGGCGATCATGTCTCGACAGAGACATGACGGACTGGGCAGAAGACTGGTTGCCAACCAAGGCTATAGAACCCAATCTGTCCTGTTATTTAACCCATAACTGGAGTGAAGAAAGGGATTAATACCTTTCCCAATGATATTTGCGCGTAAGTGAATGCAATGAATTCAGCTGGAATTCGAACTCGGCTCCACGGATTCCTCTTTCCGAGCCGATATCCACTGTACCACAAACCCAAAAGAAGGACCAAATATCCTACAATGTAGAAAGTTACTATTAGGGCGCAGTTTGCCCTAACGAAAATATTAATATGAGTTGCCCCCTTTGACCGAACTGGTGAAAATAAGGGTTTTGGTCACGCCCACTGTTTGGAAGGAAGGCATTGTGGGACAGGCAGAGTTCGGCCATGAAACCAAGGTGAGCAAACAGTTTTCAAAGGCCCAGTAAGTTGCTGGCTGCCAGTCTACTGCAGAATCTAGAATCTGCCTTGTTATTTAACCCATAACTGAAGGGAAGAGACGGATTAATACCTTTCCCAAGGGTATTTGCACGTAAGGGAATGCAAGGAATTTAACTGGAATACCGAAATTGTAGTTGTCAGGGAAGAAATTCTTCCGAAAATTTGTTCAATAATGTAACAGTTTTCGGGAAAATAGAACAAAATGAATACGAAGGAAATAGTGGGTGGGGTGGGGGGATTCATAGGGATCGTGTCATAGTGTGTCCTAGCCGTGAAAGGTCCGAGCTGATGGCACTAAGAAATGAAATACGTTTGGACATCTATCTAAACTTATTTATAAATGGAACTTTGTCTCTCTGTGTGTTCGTTACCTGTAGACTCCGAAACGGCTGAACCTATTTTCTTGAAAATTTACGTAGTTGTACTATAAGCGTCTGCGAGTGTTCCTAGCTCGCTTTTGTGTCAATGTACCCCCGATAAATATCGAAAATCGATAATCGAAAAAATCGGGTTATAGAAGCAGTGGTTCGATTTTAATCAAATTTGATACACTCATAGACAAAGACATAAAAAACGATATTCAGAAGTTTCAAGGTTGCAGTTCTTACAATAGTGCAGAAAATCGATAATATGTATATATATATATATAAAAGGCAAGTTTTTTTTGTGTGTGTGTCTGTTTATCTGCTTGTATGTCTGTATTTTTTCAGCTCTTTTATTTTAGTTTTTGCTTCGGGTTTAGCTCTAAGTAGGTATAATTGTAGTTCTTAGTCTCAGCCATGATACAATTTAGTCAGAGGACTCATTTAGCCTTCAAAATTCAGTTTACGACGAAAAATACTTATTTGATATCGATACCAGGAAATCAAAAATTGACTATGCTGCTAGTATGACATAAAGATAGCGATATAGTAGTGAAATGCCAGCAAATGTTACCTTTGTGGGATAAAGATTGCCGGGTTGAGAATTATTCGTCACCTACAAGGACGTGTAATCGCTTTTTAAATTCTGCCGAGCCTGAAAAGTGGGGATTTATTAGCACCATCCCAGATATGGCAGATATTGATCTATTCTTGATCTAATCTGTTTCTTATAAAGATAGGGCAAAGACGGCCGTATTTTCTAGAGCGATAAGGTCCAGGCTTGTTCTTTGCTCAATAGTGAAAAATTAACTCAAGACTTATTGGATAATGTATGTAGGTTTGATCAAAATTCAAACAACCCGCATATTTGAAGCTAGCAAGCAAGACTTCACCGGCGTTAAAAAAAAAAAAAGGAAAAAAAAGAAGGATCTGAAGGAGACTACCACCACCTTTAAATTTGTTGTTTTTCTTTTCTTTTTTTTCTTTTTTTCAGCGCAGTCTTATTGATTATTACATAAAATTTCCGTTTATCAAAAATACAATTGGAAAAAATTCAATATTTAAACAATTTTAGCGGGGGGGGCCAACTTTCTCATACAAAGTTATAGTAAATCGATCTTCCATTTTGGAACCACTTACGTTGTGGTCGCTTTGTTTTGTTTTTTGGGGGGTGACGATTTGTTGCTCTTCTTTTTGTCTTTTTCAAGTTTTCTTCAGTTCTTAAGATGGCATCTTCCTCAGAAACTCCAAGAATGGCTTTATTCAAAAATTTCGCAAAGGATTCAGTTGTTGAATATGCGCAAGCAAAAAAGTTAATTGCGCAGGATCGATTTACTATAAGGTTGCATGAAAAACTGAGCCCCACCCCGCCTAAAATTGTTTAAATGCTGAAATTTTTAGAATTTTTTTTTTTTTTTTTTTTTTGTCAGTTGGAAAGTTTAGGATTTAATCGATAAGATTGCACTGAAAAACTTAAAAAAAAAAAATGATAATCGACAAATTTACACGTGGTGGTAATGTCGTAACGGCGAGTGGTTCCAAAATGGAGGAACGATTTACTATAACGTTCTTTGAAAAACTGCGCCCACCAAAAATTGTTTAAATATTGAAGTTTTTCCAATTTTCATTTTTTATTTTATTTTTATTTTTATTTTTTTATTTTTTTGTCAATCGGAAAGTTTAAGGTGTAATCGATAAGATTGCACTGAAACAAATTTTTAAAGATTGATAATCAACCAATTTACAGGTGGTGGTAATGTCGTATCGGCGTGTGGTTTTAAAACGGAGGATCGATTTACTATAACATCGTATGAAAAACTGAGCTCCCACTCTAAATTTTTTGCAATATTGAAATTTTTCCAAATTTTTTAATTTTTTAAATTTTTTTGTCAATCGGAAAGTTTAGGGTGTAATCGACAAGATAGCACTGAAATAAGTAAAAAAAAAAAAAAAAAAAAAAAAAGAAAAGAAAACAGCAATTTAAAGGTGGCGGTAGTCTCCTTTAGGTCCGCTAAACAAAACGAGAAAATGCTCCTCATTGATGTGGTTCCTTTCGGAGAAAATATCAAAATCAATGATGTGGGAAGTTCTAGGCCGCTAGCATATGGGAAGTTCGGCCAGATTTTGTCCCAATTATCATTAGGACACTGGAGTCTAACACCTTACAAAGAAACAGAATAAAGCCTAATATCCCACTGCTTCAGAGGACTACGTTGCTTGATACTGCAAATATTCCGGGTCCTCGGGATGACAATAAACTGCATCCGGCAGCAAGGCCACTGATTGGGAGGTCATGAGGAGCATGGAACCACCTCTTAATTAATGTTGTTCCCAGATCAACCATGACCGGGGGTGGTAGCACCTGTTAGGATCCCAGTTATGGGTAAAGAGTTTAACCTTCAAACTGAAGCCAAAACTCTATGAAAGTATAAAAATAGATTTTTAAAGAAGAATATACGTTTTTGAATTAAAAATATTGCCAGCAATACATTTTTGAAAGATAAAGATTGTTACCATAAAAATTTTTGAAGAAAAAAAGTTTTAAAAAAATTTTCAACAAAATCTGACAAAATCAATCTTCTTACTATAACTGAACATTAAAAAATATCTTAAAACTGTACCTTTTTGACATTAAATAGACCACAGGGGTTGATTTGCCGTTGAACAAAACTCAAACTTAAACGCAAATATTCCGCGAAAGATATTATCCGTTTGATGTCGTATGACATTATGAGTAACACTCATAATACAATATCTCCGGTTGAAAACGAAAAATCGTGTGTAGGAGAAGATAATTGTAACAAAAATAGTAATATGAAATCTAAATAATGTCAAAGATGAGAATATCAATAATTCAGGTTGTGGTTATGGACCTAGATTTGATTGGAAAATGTTATAATAGTTTCATTGAAATTATCTCTGCTAGCACAGACCTTAAAGAATTAAAAAAAATAGTTTTAACAAATACAATCCATACATTAGGAAGGGCTTTTTTATGTAAAATGTGTGTGATATGAAGTTATTTCTGACCTTAAGTCTCTGGTGGGGACCTGGAAGAAAAAGTGTAAACAACAAAAACCGAACGCCATATTAATAATAATCATAATGCTCATAAATTTTAATGCTTCCAAAACGAAGCTGCTATCTACTAACCATCATAGACAACCGCTCCTACCCTCCATTAGCATGGAACAGGCTAGCCTCCCTGAGAGTAAAACACTACGCCTCCTTGTCCTCACACTGTCAGCGGACCTCAAGTGAAATGACTATATCGAATCCATTGTTAAATCCGCTGCTAAGAAGGTCGTTTCACTTTGCAGGACCAGGAAGTTTTTCCCCTCTAAGTCTGCACATATATAAATCTGCCATCCGCCCGTGTATTGAATACTGCTGACACATCTGGTCGGGTGTCCGTGCTATTCACCTCGGTGTTCGTGACAAAATCCAACGGAGAATCTGCAATGTGATCGATACCGACTTGGCAGCTCAGATGCAGTCCGCTGTCTCACCGGCGTGATGTGGCTTCCCTGTGCCTCTTCTATAAAAACTTTCACGGCTTCTGCTCCAATGAACTTAAATCACTGGTGCCGCAAGGGTATGAATTTACACAAGCTACTAGATTAGCAAATAGGTCCCACATTTTTACAGTGAAACCGATAAAATGTAACCGCAATTTCTACCCTAAAAGCTTCTTTTCACACACTTCCTACCTGTGGAATTATTTCAAGCTCTTTTTTCATCTACTCCATCCCCATCCTTGGTATTCTCATCCGTCTGATACCCTCCTCCTGACATTGCCCATAATTAATCCCTCTTTCTCATCACTTTCCTCCTATGTAACCCCCTTTGCAACAGTGGCAGTAGAATGCCTTGCTTGGGGTAAGATGATTAAGAAAAATCTGAATTTCCTTTGTTTCATGTTTCAAAAGAAACATACACCTAAACAAAATAAGTGACAAAAGAAAGAGAAACACATGCAAAGTGAGAAACACATAAAAGCAGACACTTTTTTTATATATAAATCCATCGCTCCCAGTGGAGCACAGGCCATTGACAACCCATTGCTATAGACGAGGAGGTTGTTGATGTTTCGGTAACTTGTCTTTTTTAATACAGCACCCATCTTCCATGAATGGACCAACACTTTCACGGCTTCTGCTCCAATGAACTTAGATCACTGGTGCCCCCTAGGTATGAATTTACACGAGCTACTAGATTAGCAACTAGATCCAACCCTTTTACAGTGAAACCAGTAAAATGTAACCGCAATTTCTATTCTAACAGCTTCTTTTCACACACTTCCTACCTGTGGAATTCCCTTCTATATACTTGCTTCTCCGACAGCTACAATCTCCAGGAATTTAAATGTAAGGTCAATAGACATCTTCTATCACACTAACGCGCATTCATTCTCTCAAGCTCTTTTTTCATCTACTCCACTCCCATCTTCGGTATCCTCATCCGTCTATTACCCTCCTCCTGACATTTTCTATAACTAATCCTTCTTTCTCATCACTTTCCCCTATGTAACCCCCTGCGCAACAGTGGCAGTAGAATGCCTTGCTTGGGGTGAGATGACTAAAAAAAATAACGATAGACGCGAGGAAAAATTAGATTGTCTTCACAGCAACTACGCCCCACCCTTTTACAGTGAAACCGATAAAATGTAACCGCAATTTCTACTCCAACAGCTTCTTTTCTCGCATTTCCCGCCTGTGGAATTCCCTTCCGCATGCTTGCTTCCCCAACGGCTACAACCTCCAGGAGTTTAAATGTAAGGTCAATAGACACCTCCGAACACACTAGCTCGCACCCATTTTCTCAAACACTCTTCCAATGTACATCCTTACCCGTCTATCACCCTCCTTCTGACATTTCCTATATCCAATCACTCTCTCATCACCTTCCCCTGCACAATAGTGGCACTGGAATGCCTTGCTTAGGGTGAAATGATTAAAAAAACTATATTCAGGGGGCACCTCGATGTGGTGTAATGGTTAGCAAGCTTGTCTCGCGAGAACTTATTACAACTGGGTAGTGAGTTCCTTGGGTATCGCGTACTTTCGGCCCTGTGTCACATCTAAGCGGTACGTAGAATATCAACTATGCCAATATTTAAGACTTCGACGATACCAAGAAAGGTGCTTGAGATCTGAGGATACTTGCTCTTATTTTATCTACAAACAGAATCAACAGATAAACCATACAAAGAAAAAATAATTATTATAAACTAGCAGTATAGCACGGCGTTGCTCGGGTGTAATGAAAGTTATAAAACTAATCCACGGACCTGGAGCTCAGACGCTTTGGACGTTGGCACGAAAGACTAAAAACCAATAGTTGTTTCCAGTTAAAGCGAAACCGTAGACTGAAAGAAAAATGAATGGATGTAAGTCAAATTTTGATCAAATAAGTTTTATTCATCGTAAACTGAAATTTGAAGGCTAAATAAGTCCTCTGAGTAAATGGTATCATGGCTGAGACTAAGAACTACAATTACACCTACTTAGAGCCAAACCCAAAGCAAGAACTAAAATAAAAAGGCTGAAAAAATACAGACATACATATACAGACACACACACAAACATCTTGCCTTTTATATATATATATTATCGATTTTCTGCACCATTGTAATAACTGCAACCTTGAAACTTCCAAATATCGTTTCTTATGTCTTTGTCTATGAGTGTATCAAATTTGATTAAAATCGGACCACTCTTTCTATAACCCGATTTTTCGATTATCGATATTTATCGGGTGTACCTCGACACAAAACCTAGCCAAGAACACTCGCAGACGCTTATAGTACAACTGTGTAAATTTTTAAGAAAATCGGTTCAGCCGTTTCGGAGTCTATAGGTAACGGACACACACGCACAAACACACAGACAAATTTCCATTCATAAATACGTTTAGATGCGTTGAACTACTGAAACGGTCGAATGCATGTTAATATTAACGTTAAAGTTACTAAAAAAGGTTCTGGAGATTATGCAATGTACTGCCGTAAACCAATGGAATTGACACATTGTGTGATTATGCAAAAGCTTAAATAATAGTAATAATAATAATAATAATAATAATAATAATGGATACGCGTAGCGAAAAGTATCCTCCGCCCCTCAAAGTGAAAGGAAAACAAAAATTAGTGCAGTGGATATCTTCACGGAACGAGAAATCGGGGGGAGAAGAGTTCGAATTCCAGTAAAATTCCTTGCATTCACTTACGCGCAAATACCATTGGGAAATGTATTAATCCTTCCCTTCTCTCTAGTTATGGGTTAAATAACAGGACAGATTGGATTCTATAGCCTTAGATAGCAACCAGTCTACCACAGAAAGTAATGGCAACCAATGAGTCATTTTCGAGACATGATCGCCCAAGCGTATATTACGTATGCTACTTAACTGACTGATTGAATTTTACGAAATTAAATCAGTGTCGATAAACATGATAATCTGGCTTTGTTTTAAAAATCGTGGTATATAATAATAGTTGTTTTTTTTTCTTTCAATTTTTTTCTTACTTAAGAAGTTATGTTTACACTTTGTTTTTACCTATGAAAATGTTTTTCATTTCTTTCTTTTTCATTCCCATCTCTTTTCATCTTTCTTTCCTGTCCCCCTCTCTCTCTTCTTCTTCTTCTTCTTCTTCTTCTTCTTCTTCTTCTTCTTCTATTTCTCATTTCTTATTCCTGTGGTTTTCCCTTGATTTCATTCCCAAGGGAATCTAGCCATAAATCTTTTGCCATATATTCCAGCTTGAAACTCTGAGATTCTATACAGAGAAATTTCAGACTTGCATATTTAGAGACGAATTCAATACCAGTAATTTTATTAACGCATTCTCGCGCCAAACACACACACACAAACAACTACTTATATTTTAATTTATTTGTTTAAATATTATTTCTAATACATATTCGTATTTGAATAGGTTCTCTTCTTTTTTTAATTAAATTAATTTTTGAGAAACTTTATTAACAAAATTATGTGTTAATCTCCAGGATACGAAATCACGACCCTTAATAATATAGGGGAAGCCTTCAATTGATCTGACGCGTCTTTGACCACTCGACCATAAATAAATTCATAGAATAAACGAACCCGAATCAAGCCTTATAAAATCATATTTCCGATTCCTCGTAATATTCATCTCTGCCCTGAAAGCGTATTTTAATGTAAACAAATATAAACAATATTACGGAAAGACCCGGAGTTTTACGAAATGGATTAACGTATTACAATTTATTTGTTTGAACATATATATCTATCTATAGATTAGATTCTGTCACAATGATAGAATAAGGAAGAAAAAGGAAACGTATTTCACGTTTATTAAAACTTCAACAGAGAATAAATTATGAAGAAGAAAAACTTACAGTTATTTATTATTTTTGTGTTGCTTGATTCTCAATAGTTAAGCAGACTCCTCGTACATCTGTCTTGTCAAGTAGCGTTTGTGCGTATAATTTTTATGAATACTTTCTTTTTCCGTCATATCTCATTGTCTGATGAAGCTTTAATAAAATCGAAACATGTTTGATTTACAAACTTCAGGTATTTGTTATTTGTCCTATCATTCTTGCGAATTTAAATCCATATTTGATCCCATTATATATATATATATATATATATATATATATATATATATATTAATGCAGGTTTCATTGAATAATATAGACAAGTTTTGTCTATTAATATTGTGTAGGATCCGTTCATAAGAGAATTGAATTGAAAATATAAGTCCATATATTTCTCCGACAGACTCTAACAAAAGAATTAAGTTTATTATATATTACACAAAATCCACTATATCTAATTCATTCGTCCGCAACGACTCTTCCCCCACCGTTAGTGATTTGCAAATAACCAATGTAGTATATAAATTCATATATCCATTTAGAGAATGTATCTCTAACAACCTCAATAATATCTACATTGGCCACACCACAAATTCGCTCTCACGGCGTCTGACGTTGCACTTAAATGAAAATTCAAATATATTCCGTCATTTAGAACAACACGGTTATCAGCGCACACTTCTGAGGAAAACACTTGTTGATAACACATACATACTTAAACAAGAAAATAGCAAACAGAAACTAAAAATCCTCGAAGCAATCCTCTTAAACAATTTAAACCTGGTTTGAATACAATCAATTTTGATGTTTCCAATAACGTACTCAAATGTCTGTAATCAGACCAGGGAACACAACGCCACTATTTCGTCACTGTCTTCGGCCATCCGCCACGGTAGGGATGGACTTATATTTTCAATTCAATTCTCTTTATTGTTAATAACTTAAATGTTCTATGTTTACTGTGTGTTAATATTTACTCTTTGATAATGGCTTATGTGAGCCGAAAGCTTAGACCCGATAAAAAAATCAACAATTACTGTGATTTTTTGTTGTCTTTCAACAACATCTCCATCAAGTATATCAGACGGTATGAACGGATCCTACACAAAATTAATAGACAAAACTTGTCTATATTATTCAATGAAACCTGCATTAATGAAAAAATGCTGCCAAAATACACACAATATATATATATATATATATATATATATATATATATATATATATATATGTCTATTCTCTTGTCCTTTATCAGTCCTGAATGTTTGATCGATCATTTCACCGAACCAACCAGTGATACACAAATCAATGGGGCAGTTAACGTTTCCTTTTTGTTCCGTATCAATCTACCAGATTTCAATCGATATTTGATCGATATTTTAATCTTCACACAACTCACACACACATACACACACACATATATATATATATACAGGCTGTCCATATAGTTCGTGTGCACTTTAAAACATTTATAACTTTATTTGTATTTGCGATAGAAATAGTTTGTAAAAAGATTAGAAAGAAGTAAATTTTAGTTTTTTAAGGTTTTATTGAAATTTTATTTAAAATTCCATAGGCCCTCCATCATTAGCAATACAAAGGGTAAAACGATTTTGCAGTTCACAGAAAACATTTGCCAACGGATTTACAGAAATGCCTGAAATGACATTTGTTATTAAATTAAATTAGTTATTAAATTAAATTAAATTAGTTATTAAATTAAATTCAAATCTTTTAATGGACAAAGTTTGGTTGCATACACGATTGTTTTCACATGTCTCCATAAAAAATCTAATGGAGTCAAATAAAATGATCCATCCCTTTCACTCCAGCTTTGACGAAATTCCTGATTTAGAAACTAACACGCAGAGCAAAGTGACAAAGAGCTCCCTCTTGTCGAAACACTGTATTATCTTTCAAGTTTAATTGTTCAAGCTCAATATTTACAGATTAGTTCTATCACAAATACAAATAAAGTTATAATTTTTTAAAAATGTACACAGACTTTATGAACACACTGTATGAAATGATTTTTTTGAACATTATTTTTATCGATACTCGTATTTAAGTAGATATTCTGTTATTAATTAAACAGTATTATGTATTTATATCTACTGGCCTGATTATTTACGATAAAATTTTATTATGAAAATGTGTCATTCGGCAGGATTCGAACCTGCGACCCCTGTCCACA